>CAEGAE010073397.1:0-23530 GCA_903067095.1 Girardinus metallicus
TGAAGCTGACGTCACTGTGGTATCAACGCATGCGCGATCTGATCTCCAAATGATGCCCCGCCTCTTCCGTGACAACTCTCACATACAAAAGGTGAGTCTATGTTTTATTAGTTTATATGTGCAATCTTAGTCTTTTATGTATGCATGTGAGAGAAAAAAATGTATGCATGTGTGATATTTTATTAGTGTGTGTGCGCAATTTAAATATTTTGTGTATGCGTGTGACAAAAATTGTATATGTGTGTGACATTAAAATGTGCAATTTTAATATTGTGTGTGTGTGTGTATTAGTTGTTAGTAGTGTGTGAGAGACAAAACATAGATTTTGTACTAAACGGCCCCTCATACTGCCCCTCGGACTTACGTTTGTCTGTCCCCTGGTCTGTTTCCTCACCTCCTCCTGTTCATTCGTTCATTCGTCTCTAATCTATCCTCCGCCCCAGGCGACATTTCCCATATTCTCAAACAGGTATGGGGCAAGGTGAGAGTTCATCTATTAAACTCACTGAAGATGAAAACATAAACTAAAAATTGGAGAATAGACATTTTTATTAAGCGTATTTGTGAGCCTGCCTCTTTATTATTAAATTGAATATAATTTCAGAATTTTGTGTAATTTTTCTTCAGGCTAACTTAGAAAGTGAGCTATTATTGTTACATGTAAATTTTCTAAACTACAAAAAAGTAGCTAGTAGAGAAGCTCAAATATGAAAAATTGGACTGATATTGATATGCGATAGTAACACTGCTCTTATGCCAGATTTACCAATATTTTATTTTATCAAATTTTTTATGCGATTACTCGATTAATCGTAAGAATTACTCGATTACTAAAATATTCGTTTACAACAGCCCTAGTGGTAAGGCACTAATTATGTCTAAAATATACAAGGTTTCAGTTATAAACATTTTTTTTCTTCATTCTTAAAAACATTTCATTTTAGTTTGTGTAAGTACAACATGAGATCAGCCGTCCTTACTTTTTAATCACCTTCATGTTGATTTTGTTTTTGTTCAGTTATTGCTTATTTTTATTTTCTATAACTCACTGAGCGTCTACCATGGTGAACTGTTGTTATGTGACTCTGATAAATAATAAGCATCAACACGAGGTCACTTTGTTATTTTGGTTTATTCAAAAGGAGTACTCTAGGATGCAACATGAGATCTTTAGCAATTTTACGACTCTGACAGTTAATAACCTGCATTTGTTCTTGACCCGAAATAAACGGTTTATTCCTTATTATCTTGTTGGCATGGTTTTCTCATCCAAAGTGTACACAGACCATTTCATGGTCTGTCATCATACTTGACAGTGTAAATATTAGGTTATGACAAAAGAAAAAAAATTCTCTGTTTACCAGCGCTGTGAAGATAAGTACGAAAAGTTTTAAAATATTGTAACAAAAGCAAAATAAGGATTCCTGTTCACCCAGTTGTATAAACAGGTTTTTCTTTGATATTATTGTTCACTGCTACTGTGTTGCCAGCATATAAATCAAGATGCTTTTAGCACCTGTTCAAATTTTACCACAAAATAATCTATTTGCTCTCGCTGTTTGCTTAGAAACAGCATCCGTTGCTTGTTTGAGAATGAGGCGGACAGTCAGCAACTTGTAAACTCTTAAGATAAAGCTATAAATCAGATAAGTAAAGTTTGTTTCATAATGGTTTCAACGTAAATCTCAATGCCAGGAAAGAAGGTGCCATGCTGACTAATTGTTTTGTCTTTGCGATGGAGCCTGGCTGTAACCAGATCCAGAGCAGTGGAAAGACGTAACTATTTTGATCCGAGTATAAACAAGGTGTCCTTGCATCCTTGAACAGCCTTAATTTGGTGTATCTAAAATTAACATCTTACAATGCCTTAAATTCATTTAAAAAAAGATAATAGGCCTTCCATATGTCAATCACAGGCCTTTAATTTTGTCATGTCAACACTATTTGATCTTGTATAGGTAGTTTTTTTTTTTTTTTTTTTTGGTCAGGCAATTGTTTGAGTCACTCTCGAACATATTCATCACATTCTGTGACTCCAAGCGCTTGTGGGTACCGCTAACTAGCTAAAGTTTAAATTCATCACTTGTTGCCTTCGCCATTATCTCATTCTGTTGCCAACACTTTTGTGGTGATACAGGTGTTAAATGTGATTGCTGGTTGTCTTAAAAAGTCTTCAATTTGTTTGTGAAAACTGCAGAAAATCCTGATATTTTCATTAGCCTGCGATCTGTTTCTGAATGCTGTTGTATCACATTATCCACTGCATCTTTTCCTTTCGAAATCCAACTCTTTGTATTTGCACCTCTTACTAAATCTTCCAATCAGATAAGATCAGAAAAGTCTCCATGTGACTAAAAGGACACAGATACTACTCATTTCCTCAAATTGATTTTTGTTCAGTTTTTTTGAACCCGTCTTATCTAATCCGTGTGTGTTTGTGTGCCTACAGGACGGTGTAGTCTGCTGCCGGTGGTGAACAACAGCGGAGCCATCTGCAACTCCTGGAAATTAGACCCAACAACGCTTCGCTTCCCTCTGAGGGGCATGCTGCCTTATGACAAAGTAACATACCTGTACACAGCTGACACTTTGAGTTGCAAAAGTATTCACAACCCCTTGAATGTTTTCACATTTTGCCACCTTCCAGCCACAATCCTCAAGGTATTTTACTGGTATTTTAAGCTGTAGTGCAACATAAAATGATGGTATGACTATAATCTGAAAGTAATAATCTCCATAATGTGGCATTTTTATTCAACTTCCTCTTGCTCTGATGTGCCAGTGCAGTAAATTACTTTCAAAAGTGGTATTAATGCTGTCTATTTGGAGCCACAGTTCGCGCTTATTTGCTTGTTCTGAAGTGTAATACGTGTGTTTTACATTGTGTAGGACCTATTTGAGCCTCAGACTGGCTTGCTCCGCTATGTGCTCGAGCAGCCGTATTCCAGAGAGATGGTGTGCAACATGTTAGGACTCAACAAGCAGGTAAAACGGTCTCTCTACAGTTTTCTTTGCCTAAACACCATGCCTTTTTATTTTTTTATGTCTGCCCATTTATTTCTACTTATCCCTTTGGTTTGAACTTTTTAAAACATTTTCCCCTTCATTTTTCTTAATCCCTCTCAGTCATTTTTCACTGACCCTCCTCCCATTCTTCTTTTGTCATCCTTTCTGTACAGCTGTGCAGATCCATGTAATGCAATGCTGTGAGCTTGTCCCATAATGCACTTCTGTCAGTATTTCCTGTTGGGTTCATCCAGTTTCTGCTCAGCCCAGATCACTAGAGTTGTTGTGATGACGCTAAACCATAATTAACGCAACACATGGGTCTCTGTTGACATTCAGCGAACCAGAGCCTGTTTTGTACATTTTAGATGGCTGAGTTGATGCTAAACTGTGGTGAACAAACAGTGAACATCCTACTTGTAGCTCCTTAGTCACCACTTTCTCTCTGTCTCTCCCCCCCTTTCCCGTCCTCTTTGTTTACTTTTTCTTTCCCGTTTCTCTCTCTTTTGTCCTCTGGTTGTCTCTGGTGTTTGTCCGTCTCTCTGCCATGCGCTCTCTAGACTCTGAACATTGCCCAGGTATGTCGTTGTTCCTCTTCTGGTTACACGACCTGCCAACTAACCAGCTCTCCGCTCGCTTAGATTTTGTTTGTAAGACAAAAAAAACCCCAAAGTGGACAAAGACAGAAAGTCGAATGGAGCAAATCAGAATCGCAACAGTGCTCGAAATGGATGCAGAAGGGGTTCATATGGATATATTTGAAATGAGTGCTGAATCACTTTTGTGTTCACAGGAAGCAGCAGGTAGATGATTTGACTCCTATGCAACAACTTAGGACATGAATGATGCAGTGTCTTGTCAAATTATTTGCATTCCCTAAAATGTTTTCAGTTTTTTTTTTTTTATGCTACAATCAAAAACTTCAATTTATTTTCAGGGCTGAAGTAGGGCAAAAATAATAAAATGCCAATGGTGCATGATTTTGTTTGGTAGGCAAAGGTATTCAACTCTAATTTCTAATTATGACTCACCATAATTACAGCTGCAAGTCTTTCAGAAAAAGTCCATACCAGTTTTCCACATCTAGAGATTAAAATTTTTGCCTGTTCTTACATTTTAAAGGCTAAAATGTGTTTTTATTAAAAGTGCATTGTGCCATTTAGAAGCAGTAAATCTGAACCTTTGCTCTTAATACATTATCTTTATTAGACTTACTTGTTAATGTTTAACATATTCCTTTTGGACCATTGTCCTGCGCTTTAAAACTTTAATCAGCTCTGTGGCTGTCACTGATGGTCTTTCAGTCGAAACGCTGTTAAAACCTCCAGGTTATTCTGGGTCAGACTTTTTTTTTTTTTTTTTTTTCCAGTTAACAAGCTTGACATGAAGTATTTTCAAGTTGAAACCCTGCTGTTGACATTTCAGGCACATGTTGCACTGCATGTGTGGATGTATTCTGGTGCTTGCCTGTTGTCAGCAAGGTGCCTTTTGTCTTGCCAACCTGGGCAAAACCGTCTAGAAACTCTAACTCGCATTACTGAGGACATATCTTCTTCCCTATGCATTTGTTTGTCGACACATAATAGCGTTCTATAACCTAGGGACTACTGTTTGTAGTTTGTGACCTTCAGACACCTGATTAAATAAGCAGTCGGAGAGGAAGCAGAGCTGGTTTTAAAACAACATCAGGTTGGCAGGAGGAGCAGGAAGTTGGTTCTCTGTTAGAAATGCATAGAACGGAAATGGATTCCCAGAGGTTAATTTATTGTTGCATAATGGGTCATTTTTAGTTGTGACTGAGAAATTCAAACTAAAGTGGGTTTTAGATCTACAGAAACAATGTGATCTGAAAGATTTGAGCTATTTGTGAGTCTGGTAAGGGATTTAAAGAGGTCTCAAGAACTTGAAATCAGCCATTCCACTGTACGGAAAGTACTCTACAGGTGGTAGAGTACTTTCAAAATAAAAGCGGTCTGCGTTCACTTTGAGAGCAGACAGTAAGATTTTAAAAGAAGTCTCCAAAAACACTCTTATGTCAAAGAATCATGGAGCAATGGCGAAATACCTTAACCGCTGCCTGACTAAAAAGCCACGGGATAGTGAAGTAGACGCAGAAGCCAAAGGAAAGCTCCAGCTGTGATTGGCTGGTTGACAGAGCACTGACCTGTGGTACAACAATTAAATAATGTTGTGTAAGCGAAGGGCTTAGGTTGTTGGATGCCTTTTATTGAGCTGTAAGACCCAAAATAAAAGTTGGATGTAAGGGAGGCTTGAAGTCTTGTTGTATGTGGAACAGGGAATCTTAACTTGCAACTCGATTAGTTTTTCACACACAATTGTCTGTGACCTATAATTGTTGACATTAAACTGTTGTAATAGCTGAGGCTGTGTTCAATTCAAAGCATTGGATTGATTCAGGAGATTACGAGTGAGAAGAAATCTGCTACATTGAAGGACTTTTTGTTCAGACGTTCAGTGATTTCTAGTTCTCCGGTGATTGGGGTGATTTTTTTTTTTTTTTTTGTTTTGGTTTTTTGGAGTGACGTAGATAAACCACGTGGGTGATTTTCAGAAATTTCACAGAAGCTACGCCTCTCTTTTTCTCTGTCCCTTTGTTGCTTTCTATTCCCCTGTGTGAGCATGGAAAAGAGGTTGTACCAGTAGCTGCATTTAAAAAAAAAAAAAAAAGCAAACCAAAAGAAATAAATACAATTGAGTGAGAAAGTGAAGGACAGCCTCCTCTTCTTCCTCCTAATCTCCCCTTTTCCCCCTCTGACTGCCTCTCCAAACCTTGCAGTTCTGCATGCAGGAATGTGTTGCACCTTTTTTTTTGATTGGTTGCTGTGCCGTGCTGTGTTGCGTTGTGCTGTGTTGTTCAACCCAATCTGTGTCCGAGTTGCATAAGAACTTCTATCCCCAGAGGTTTCATATGACTTCCTAGCGAGAGAGATCTTTACTTGCTTCGCTCTAACAGGATGCAAATTCAATTGTCTTATAAATAAAATATTTTGTGCTCCATTTCTTGATAAAGCTAGCGAAACTAAATAGGATGATTTGTGGTGTAGGTCAATGGTACAGTTTTATTGATTTTTAACAACTCTTATACTACACCATTAATGTGCTGTAATAAAGCCATAAGCTTTACACAGAGAAATCAAACCAGAAAACTCAGATAGAATGAAATCAACAAAGGACAGCTGGTCGCCCGACGCTGACAGAGCTGCAGCAGCCATTACGGTCTCTCTTTTACTGTGAGCATGAATCTGTTGTTTGAAAACCGACAGATTCGGTAGATCAATAAATGAATATGATGAGTTTTTGTTGCATTTTTGCGAGACACACACACACACACGCATACCCTCACACACACACCTGCACACAAAAAGCAGTCGGTATGCCAGCAGCAGGGATTGTGAGTCTATACAGAAACTCTGATATGGATTTTTAAAAATTGACTCAATTAGCAACCTGATGTGGAAACTAAGGATCTGGATCAAGATCTTTATTTTTTTTTTTTAACGGTTAAAACACTTTGGTAAAATAAAAGAAGAATTCTTAACTAAAAAATGCCAATAGAAAGCTCTTTCACTTAAAGGAAATATTTAGTCAACATTTTAAAACAAGCAGAGCACTTTCTTTTGTCTTGAGCGTGCAACATTAAATATGTTCACTAAAGACTTAAAATATGATTTGCAAAAATTCTACATACAATCAATCACAGTTTGGGGCTTTAAAATCCCTTTATTCATCTCTCACCCTTGCCTACAGTATCGTATTCTCTTGGTAATCCTCCTCCTTCTCTGGTTTTGTTTATTTCATTTCCCTCACTTTTCTACCCCCTTTTAAAAAGAAAAAAAAAAGTCTTTCTACCCTAACAAATGTTATACTGATATATTTCAGTTCTAATTCTAACCAGAACTACCAAATATGATATTATGCTGTTTGAAAACTAAAACTGTGTTTTCATGCAGGTGATTTTTAGTTTTTCTTGCATAAAAGTTCTTGTTTCATCACTAGGGATATAAATAATTATTCAGTGTACAAAAATTCATGCTGTAGTAACTATACGTGTTTTTTTTGTTTGTTTTTTTTTCTTCCACACAACCCAGTCCAAATAAGGTTGTTTTTTTGTTTGTTTTTTTGTCGTCTGTGTTCCGACTCTGACATTTGAATCTCAGTGAAATGAAAGGACGAGGGGAAGCTGAACGCTAGAATAGAGCTACAGTTGAACCTCGATAAGATGCCGTCCTGCATGAGAGAGGCTGAAATATATTTTCCAAGTCTGTGTGTTTAATAATGGTTGTGGCATGTGAAACTTTAGTGTAGTTGTAGTAATATTTTTGTCTTTCTGTGTTAACCCTCTTGTCGTCGTGCTTACCTTGTTCTTCGCCTTTTTAACGCTCCGCTCCTCGCCTTGCAGCAAAAGCAGCGGTGCCCTGTGCTAGAGGAGCAGCTGGTGGACCTGGTGGTGTACGCCATGGAGCGGTCGGAGACGGAAGAACATTTCGACGCCGACATCGGGGGAACGAGCCAGTTACTGTGGCAACACCTCTCCTCCCAGCTCATCTTCTTTGTGTTGTTTCAGTTCGCGAGCTTCCCTCACATGGTGCTCTCCTTACATCAGAAGGTAAGACGGTTTCCATGAGCAGAGTTGGTGCATCTTGCTCTCACATTTATAGACACAGGACTGCCACAGTTGAATAGGAGAGTCACGAAAAGAGTGAAAAAGGGTAATTTTGTGCTTTTTCATGTCTTTGAGCCTCTTGGATCAGTGTTATTAATCTGAACCTAGGGTTTCTAAACTGTCTGGTTTAGATGCCAAATAAAACATTTGTCCAAGATGACAAATTGTACCTTAAACAATCTCCGTTTAGTGCTGGATGATCCAGTCCGACAAGTCAAAGATTTGCAAAATGTTGAAATGGAGCGGATCTCAGGTGGTCCAGTGGCCAAAAGTGCAGTAAAATGACAAAAGTGCTGAAACATAAACAAACATAAAATTTTATTCTACATGATGTAATATAATCTGTTTATGTTATGTCTTATGAACTCTCACCAAATGAACCCATCTGGGCTGCACACCCAAGGTTAGATGTTGTTGAGCCAGACTCTCTCCAGTGTTTAGGATTTTTTTTATCTTCTGTATAAAACTGTTATGTTGAAGGCCTGTTGTCAGAGCCATCTCAGAGTCCACACAAAATAATGCTATATTTTTATAATTTTATTTGTACTATATATATATATCAACATGTTGCTAAAAGAAAGCAATAAATATAAAAAATTAAAAACTACATGAGTTTGAATGTAGTTAGGAATACTATAATAGAAATTATTGAAAGAGTACCTCACCTACTGATGCTACTAGGTTAATTATGTCATTTTGAGATAGTATTCAACTAATAATAATGGCATATTAATACCAGTACACGCACTCAAAGATAAAAAAAAATTTTTGAATTTCTAAGGGATATTCAACAGGGGAAACGGAAGACATTTTAGATATCTGAAATTAACAAAACAAGTAAAGCCACAATAGTTCAAATGGATTATGACGTCTCTGTAACCAAAATTGCATTTCAAAAAACAATCATTCAACTTGGATGGGGAAAAATGGCAGATAATGCAAACCAACTACTTCATACTGGGTGTCAAATGTTTGTAGAATTTTTCAAAATGCCGGCTTTTCAATTATATTAAATGGGAGCATAGCTTTAATGACGCACTCATTTTAATTTATGTGATTAATTGATTTATTGCTTATAGTGACAGGCTTAGTTGATGCACAACCATCTTTCTGTTTTTAAATTAAATTAAAAGGCTAAATGACATGAGTTAGGTGAAAAATCATAGCCTTTATTTTCTCAACCTTTCTGTCTTTTTAGCTTGCAGGCAGAGGCCTTATTAAAGGCCGAGATCACCTGATGTGGGTCCTGCTGCAGTTCATATCAGGCAGCATTCAGAAAAATGCGTTAGCTGACTTCTTGCCAGTCATGAAGCTCTTTGACCTGCTTTACCCAGAAAAGGAGGTAAACTAAAGTGAACTGGTGCATTCAGTTTGGCTTCTTTGCTGTACATTTTACTTTCAATATTTGATTTTAATAAGTAAATGTAGCTTCTTTTTTTTTTTTTTTTTTCCCACATTTTCAGTGTATACCAGTTCCTGACATCAGCAAGCCTCAGTCAACTCACTCCTTTGCCATGACCTGCATCTGGATCCACCTGAACCGCAAAGCTCAGAACGACAACTCCAAACTGCAGATTCTCATACCACACTCCCTGAAACTCCACCATGAGTACGTATATTTAACTTATCTGGCCCCACAGTGTAAATGCTGCTCTTAGTTTATCATTAGTTTACTCACTTTCATCATCTTCGTTTGTCCAGGTTTCTCCAGCAGTCGCTGCGTAACAAAAGCCTGGGCATGTCCGACTATAAGATCGCCTTGCTGTGCAACGCCTACAGCACCAACTCCGACTGCTTCTCTCTGCCAATGGGCGTCCTGGTGGAGACCATCTATGGAAACGGGTCCATGAGGATCAACCTGCCCGGCACCAGCTGCATGGCGTCAGGATCCGTCACTCCGCTGCCTATGAACCTGCTGGATTCTCTCACTGTGCATGCGAAAATGAGGTAGTAGAGAAAGAAAAGAGGGCAGTTCATTTGAACTGAAGCGGTTTATCTTTAACGCCTGTGTCCGCCGGGTTTGTTTTCAGCCTGATCCACAGCATCGCCACACGTGTGATCAAACTGGCTCACGCCAAGTCCAGCATCGCCCTGGCTCCGGCGCTAGTGGAAACGTACAGCAGGCTTTTGGTCTATATGGAGATCGAGTCACTGGGCATTAAGGGATTTATCAGTAAGTGTCGGCTTATATTTTGACATGGGGTGAACTTACAAAGAATGTTCAAAGAATCGAGGAAAACACTTTTGACGAACCAGTATGCAAAACTTTGCAAAAGCATCCATGCCTCTTAAATTTCTGAACGTTTTTCACCAGTATTTCGCACTGAAATAAATGTCCAGTATCCAGAAACATTATAAAACTTCCCTGTTCAGGTCAGTTGCTGCCCAACGTGTTCAAGTCTCACGCGTGGGGAATCCTTCACACGCTGCTGGAGATGTTCAGCTACAGGATGCATCACATCCAGCCGCACTACAGGGTTCAGCTCCTCAGCCATCTGCACAGCCTGGCTGCCGTGCCCCAGACCAACCAGAATCAGCTGCATCTCTGGTAACCTCGATACTTTTAACACATGCATATGCAAGTTATTTGATATAAGAAAGAAATTGTTAATTTATGCCCTGCAGATTCAAATTCTTAAGTAAAAAGCTGGAGCGATTCAGCAGGAAGACGGTGTTGTGAAAGTGCATGTAATGAAAATGAAAACTGCAAGAGACACAAAAGAATATGTTCTAGTTAATTAAATTCAAAGATAAAAAAAATGCAAATTAAAAATGAACATTTTATACAATGTTCCCTAAGGTTTAATGCAAGGATCCCTAGTTTTGTTTTTTGTTTCTTTTTGTATAGTAATGACATTTGTAAAGTCTCCATATCTCTGCCATTAACTGATATAATGTGGAAAAGATTCACGTTGTGTTTTATTTTCTTGCTTTTAGCAGTAAAAGTGAGAGTGTGTACCTGATTGTGAGAAACCGAAATTTGTGTCTCTTTCCCCAGCGTTGAGAGCACCGCCCTGCGGCTCATCACGGCGTTGGGGAGTTCAGAGGTCCAACCTCAGTTCACCCGCTTCCTCAACGACCCGAAGACTGTCCTCTCTGCCGAGTCAGAGGAGCTGAACCGAGCTTTGATACTCACGCTGGCCAGGGCCACGCATGTGACTGGTACCTTCCAGTAGACTTCGTCCTTTTTAGATCCTTTTTGTTTTAGTTTCAGTGTCATTTATTCCGCCATGCTTTCTCAGCTGAAAAGTCGCCTGCTCTGTACCTTCTGTAGATTTTTTCACCGGCTCCGACTCCATTCATGGCACCTGGTGTAAAGACATCCTCCAGACCATCATGAGTTTTACGCCTCACAACTGGGCGTCACACACTCTGTCCTGCTTCCCAGCTCCTCTGCAGGTGCCACACATTTGCCTCTGCCGGCACGACACGGATTAAACGACCGATTTTAATGTTAAACGATTCCTCTGTTTGTGACGCAGGCGTTCTTCAAGCAGAACAATGTTCCTCAGGAGTCTCGCTTCAACCTGAAGAAGAACGTGGAGGAGGAGTACAGGAAGTGGAAGTCGATGGCCAATGAGAATGACATCATCACCCACTTCTCAATGCAGGGCTCTCCTCCCTTGTTCCTGTGTCTGCTGTGGAAGATGCTTCTGGAGACGGATCGCATAAACCAGATAGGATTCAGGTCTGGAGACGCTGTTTCGTACTATGAGAGAGGATGCTGTCATGAATTAAAACATTGTGATTTTTAATTTTTTCTTTTTTGTTTAAAACCTTCTTCAGGGTTTTGGAGCGAATCGGAGCTCGTGCGCTGGTGGCTCACGTCCGAACATTCGCCGACTTTCTTGTCTACGAGTTCTCGACTTCAGCTGGCGGACAGCAACTCAACAAGTGCATTGAAATCCTGAATGACATGGTCTGGAAATACAACATCGTCACTCTGGACAGACTCATCTTGTGTCTGGTGAGTACATCTAGAGGAACTCGGCATTGCTAATGCTCCTTTTGGTTCAGTGTTCTTTATTAGCGGTGTTTTCTTTCAGGCGATGCGAAGCCACGAGGGGAACGAGGCTCAGGTTTGTTACTTCATTATCCAGCTCCTCCTGTTGAAGCCGAGCGACTTCAGGAACAGAGTCAACGACTTTGTGAAGGAGAACGCTCCTGAGCACTGGCTGCAGAGCGACTGGCACAACAAACACATGAACTACCACAAGGTCTGTGTTTTTTTTTTTTTTCTTCTTCTTCTTAAAAGATTTTATGTCAAAATATTGACTGTTTTCAGGTTTAGATATGTCTGGAAAAGGAAAAAGGACTGTGGAAAATGATTGATTCTATCATTTTTCTTAATCAATTCTCTAAATGTCTTTCCGTCCTTATGTCTGTCTGTACATGCATCCCTCTGTTTGCGGGTTCATTCGTTTGCCCCTTTGTCCATCTAGGCATCTTTATGTCTGCTCGTCCAATCTGTGAAGACCCTGTTTTTTTAATCCTATTAATCGATAATCAATTGAATAACCAATTTCTAAAATGATTGTTAGTTGCAGTCCTAGTCATGGGGTTTGAAAAAGATTTCCAAAAGTCTAAAATGTAACGCACTGAAACCTGCAGATATCTCTCTCCTTCCACTTTGCCACAAGTTATTTCCTGACTGTCGGCCAAAATTGAGTTTGAGAAAGTAATTTTAACATGGAAAAACCTTCGTTTCATTTCCAGAAATACCCTGAGAAGCTGTACTTTGAGGGTCTTGCAGAACAAGTGAGTCCTCCCCTGCAGCTGCAGCCTCAGTACCTGCCGATCTACTTCGGCAACGTCTGCCTGCGCTTCCTGCCCGTCTTCGACATCGTCATCCACCGCTTCCTGGAGCTCCTCCCTGTCTCAAAGTCTCTGGAGACGCTGCTGGATCACCTGGGGGGACTGTACAAGTTCCACGGTGAGGAAGACCACCGGTCAGGGGAAACAATCAATAAGCACTAAAGTTTTTAATCTACGAATGTCTTCTGTGCGCAGACCGGCCCGTGACCTATCTGTACAACACCCTTCATTACTACGAACGGCATCTCAGAGACCGAACCAACCTGAAGAGGAAGCTGGTTCACGCCATCATGTCTTCACTGAAGGCAGGCAGAAAGAACGAGCGGAGCTGCCGTTCGATATGAGCAGCGGCGTTAACCCTGAAGCTTTTGTTCTGCAGGACAACCGAACCCCAGGATGGTGTCTGAGTGAGACCTATTTGAAGTTTGGCATGAACCCCAGGGAGGACAACGTCTGGATCCCCGATGACACCTACTACTGCAAGCTGATTGGCCGCCTTGTGGACAATATCCTTTAATAATCTGAACAGATCCATCACAGTAACAAGATCAGACTGATGCAGGGTAATGGAGGAAAGCACAGCCCTCCGAGGCGTCCTGCTAATACACTTTGTACTCCTAATAGCACGTCTCCCTCGATGGCTTTGAAAAGCAATTAAGTCAATTTTTGCTATTGTGCCCCAACGTGTTGTTAGAACTATCTGTAAGCAAGATAAAAATCCGCCTCAGGGCTTTTCGTGGCTGCTGGTTTACCTCTGCTCGTTTAAAACAAGGTCACCTTTGATTTCATTGAAGTTATTTTTCCACCAACTCCCACCTCAACCCGCCTTAACTCTCGCTCCCACCCATGGCGGGAAAGTCGCCCGGCCCCTTCCCGAACTGCGACTGGAGGTTCAACGAGTTCCCCAACCCCGCGGCTCACGCCCTGCATGTCACCTGCGTGGAGCTCATGGCTCTGGCCGTGCCGGGGAAGGACGTCGGCAATGCTTTGCTCAATGTGGTGTTAAAGAGGTGCAACAAACACATTAATGATTGTGAATCACATGCAAATCTATGTTTTATAGTATTATCATTTTCCTGTTTACTATTTTTTTTATTATTATTATTATTATTATTAAACCAAATCTGTCTCATTGAGATTCCAGGTCTCGATGGAGCAAATAAACCTAGACTTCAGAATTTTGACCAAGACTTCATAGCAAAAATACAAAATCTTGCCAAGTATTTCGGTCTAATTTCTAATTCAAATATCTTAGTTTTGTTTCATTTCAAGTGTGCTAACTTACAAGTAACTTTTCAGAAAGATGAAGGAGCTTGTTTTAAGTAAATACTTTAATGTTGATGAAATAGTGCTAGTTTGTCAGATTACTTCACTTATAACAAAACCTTTCCCCCCTGTTTTAAGGGAATTAATTTGCCAGTGGAACTAGTACTTTATTTATCAATATGAAGGTATTATTGACATAAAACAATGTCCCAAATCATGCTGAAAAGTTACTTGTAAGTTAGTGCACTTTAAATAGGACAAAACTAAGATATTTGCATTTGAAACTAGACCAAAAATACTTGGTAGGATTTTCTTCAATTGTGTTGCATTCATTGAGGGATAAATGGTTTTGTAGTTGAAGTTCTAAGCTAACAGCTTTCTTCCTCGTTTAGTTTTTCTCTTTTAACCCCAATTTTTGAGACACGAAGCAAAGATTCAGTTTTTTTTTTTTATTTACAAATCAAAAAGCCCGATAAGTTGGAAGGAAAGTTGCTGAATTTAATACATAAACCAGCAGCCGAGGCAACAAGCAAGGAATGTCCACTGCTCATCAAAAGCTTCAGTTATTCATTGCTGACCTTTGAAAAGTAGTGTGATGTGACTATAGGTCGCCTGCTGATTTGTGTGGTTGAGATTGAAATCTTTTTCACCTTTTAGTCAACCTCTGGTTCCCAGGGAGAACATCACAGCTTGGATGAACGCCATTGGACTGGTGATCACTGCCCTTCCTGTAAGAAAACACACAGAAAACGTGACATCTTTTGAGCGTTTCCTAAAAAGAAATTGTAAAAACAAAAAAAAAAACGACGACTTCAAACATCTCTCCCCTCTTGTTGCAGGAACCCTACTGGATCGTCCTCCACGACCGCATCATCTCTGTGCTCAGCTCTCCGGCGCTGACGTCGGAGACCGAGTGGGCGGGGGATCCCTTCGCCTTGCTGGACTTCACCGCCTGCCACCTAAGCTACAGCGAAATGAACTGCAGCTACGTGCTGGCGTTGACGCACGCCGTGTGGCACCACTCGTCCATCGGACAGCTCTCTCTGATTCCCAAGTTAGCCGTCCCACCTTCTCTTTTTTTTACCGCCTGCCAATCTGTGCTTTTAAGGGTCCGGTGTGATGTAGCACTTTATCTTTTTTTTTTTGTCTAGATTCCTGTCAGAGACGCTGAAGCCCATCGTCCAGACAGAGTTGCAGTTGCTTTATGTTTATCACCTAGTGGGGCCGTTCCTGCAGCGCTTTCAGCAAGAAAGGACGCGATGCATGCTGGAGGTACAACCACAGCTCTAGTGTTGGATAATAAATACGATAAAAGTTTAGATTTTTCTTTTTTTTTTGTTTTCTTTTTTAAGCACTTGTCAATGTTTGTGTTAAAAGATTGGGGTGGCCTTCTATGAGATGCTGCAGGCCGTTGACCAGCGCTGCCAACATCTGAGCTACATGGACCCCATCTGTGATTTTCTCTATCATATCAAGTACATGTACACCGGCGACAGCGTGAAGGAGCAGGTGAGGACAAACCAGAACGATGACGGTCGTTCATCGAGGAAGGATTAAGCAAAAAGAGACTAAGGCGATGTAATTTCATAGAATCAAAACACCGGACAGTGACGTTGTAACTCTGCTGTTTATCAGAGTTTATCTAACCAGACAGCTGAGAATACAATTATCACTGGACTGTCAAAATGCTTTTCTGTATTTCCATCAGATTCACCTGAAGCGACACGAGAGGTCAGACTGAGGATATATATATATTTTTTTGTAATTTTTCAATTTTGTATGACGGCTTCTTTCACAAAACTATTCAGTCTGCACAAAATGGATCACACGACAATTTGCATAACAGAAAACGATGTCGAAGGGTTCAGCCAAACTGATCTTCAGAGTGTAGCCGGTTCTGAATCTGGCAAAGTATTTACTCATTTGCATCATTTTGTTTCTGTGGAAACACACTAAATTTCTCTTGTTTTGGTAATGTTCGGTTGGTCCATAATATATCAGCTCAAATGTTTCCCAACTCTTATTGTGACATATAGTCAGTACATTTTAACTGGAAACTGCACAATATGTTTAGGGGAAAAATATTTAAAAAAATAAAATCACCAGCTACCTAACCTGGTGAACCTAGTCTATCCATTCTCCTTTGACTTCTATCATCAGGTTTTTGTTTTTTTTTGTTTGTTTTTTTTAACGCAGTTCACACTTACTGGATTCCAGTGGATCAGCAGTTTCTGTTTCTGAAATACCCAGACTAACCAGTCTACCACTAACTATGTTGAAATACACCTAAATTCATGTCTGTCCAGGTGGAGAAAATCATCATGACTCTTCGCCCTGCGATGAAGCTGCGTCTGCGCTTCATCACTCACAGCAGCATCATCGAGACCTCCTCATCAGTTGCCGCCGCCGCCACGTCTGCCTCCGCCTCCTCCTCCTCCGCCGGCACTCCCCAGCCGCCTCCTTCCTCACTCTCCTCCACCAACGCCACAGCCTCTCCCTCCTCTTCCTCACAGCACGCACACACGCCCATGTAAAGACACAAGGGAATATGACGCTGGTGAACTGAAACATGAAACGACAGCCAGGTGTGTCGGTTGCGAGCTTTTGAAGCATAAAGATGAATTTCAAAGTCGCTGTTCTGTTTTTATTTACGTCGTCGGAAGAAAGAACACCTGAAAAGCTGCTTGTGTTATTTGCATGATTGTAGTGAATAATTGGAACAGGCAAAGTGCAAAGATTTACTGTTGTAGAAGGATCACGTAACTATTTCTTACTACTGTGTTTTATTTTTGTAGTCTTTTTCTACATTGAATATTACTTTTACTTCATTGAAAACTGCAATAAAAATGCTTTTTATACTAAATGTGCTGTGAACGTTTTACACCAGATTCTTCCGATGGCATCTTCTTGACTTCATTTAACATTTTTCCTTGGCTCTTGTATTATTTTTGTGTTGCTCTAATACTTAGCCTCCTGTTGGCCCAGATTTGAACCTGTCAGGTCATTTTATCCTCATTCCTCTCTTTGGAGAAACACCTTTTCTTTGACCATCACTCTCAAGCAGGTCATCAAAGTGTCAAGCATGCAAGAGCAAACTGATGTGCTGTCATACACAATATATCGGCTGTGTTGTGGCTGCATGCCAGTAGGGGGAGTCCCAACGTTTATTTTTACAAACCGTGTTCTTGTACATCATCGGTCACATTTTTGGTCCAAGAAGACAAAACACTTTTTTTTTTTTTTTTTTTTACGCCTGTGTATTTTTGCCAGAATAAAATGCGAAAATATTTATCAAAGTGAACACTATACAAATCTTAGCTTGACTGCAACAAGTAGGCTTAAGAAATGAGTAGGATTTGATACACAAACTCTTATTTTTTGGTTACTAAAACCTTGCAGATGGCCAGCAGACGTTTAAAATTTGTTCCCACTTAGTTTGACTTTGGATGACCAGGTCAGGATATTAATCCACTGAGGCTCTGCACTAGCTTTTGTGAAAATCGGGGCCTTGGATACAAACCCCAGTAGCTTTAAATTGCAGTAAAATAACCCTCTATACTCCTCTAGTAGTAGATGGTGTACTTCAGTAGTGCTACGGCTCTAACTGACTCGCCGATGCCGTTCGGCATGTTGCAGCATCCGTTTTATTTGGCAATGGCGAATATTTCCCTAGCGGGAAATCTACTCGAAATGTTGCTGTTCAGTTCAGAAAGCTACTCTAACATTCACCTGACCTCACACATACTGCTCCAGTCTTCAATAAACTCAGTTCTTGTTCTTGCTGACGGTGTTTTCGTTTAGAGCAGTTTGCTGCCGTGCTAAGCTAATGCTAGCATGTGCACTTCCTGTTCAACATTGGTAATCTGGCTTGTGTCATATTTTAGAGCAATGAAGGCAATTGTGGAGCTAACGTTCTCCTGATTCAAAAGGTTGTGTGGGATTAACAGGTCTGCAATGGTCTGCCTCGCCACCCCTCTTCATTCTGGTCACTAGCCTGTTCACACCCTGCAGTGGGATTACAGAATCCCCTTCTCTAATCTCCATTGGAAATCTGATCCTACAAGTGTCAGGACTGTAGGCAGGCCATTCGGTTCTCTCCAACCTATCTCGATGTCTTTTGGCATTAAGATTGCAACCAACGGTGATGAGCGTTGTTTTTCGAGTGAGTGAGACGCCTCCCCACACCATCACACTGCCTCCACACAATCTGTTTGGCATTGGGAAAGACAGTTTGGCAAAATTTCCACGAGCATAACCTGCATACCTAATTCAGCTGCTCAGTCACCAATTCTCGTTGCTTAGAAATGTCCCACAATTTCAAGGAAAATAAAAGAGCCCAGTGAAAGAATAGATTATTATTTTTGCCCTGGGCAGTGTTGCTACAAAAATATACATTTATTTTCTTGATATAGAAAATAAATAAATAAAGAAAATAAATTTTCGCAGCTTATCAAAACAGATGGCCTTCTGGGATTTTTTTTTTTCCCCTCCCTGCTGTTTTCCAGTTTTTTTCTTCAGTTAAGGTTTTTGTTTTCTAGCATAGAAAGAAGCAAAAGTAAACATTGACTTTTTAATAATCCAAACCATTCTTCAATAAAAAAGTGGTGCAGTGATTAAGACAAGTCTGTTAATATTTGCACAATCTTAATGTAACATCTCCTCGCTCAGATAGCACCTAAATTTGGCGTAGTTTTCTTTAGCCTTGGTGTAATGATAAGAATGCTAATCTGTGACCCTCTCCACCCACATCCTCAATTCCATGCCCAGAATACACGGTTAAAAAAAAAAAAACAGAATGCAAAGTAGCAAACCACTAACCGAATTAAAGAGCAAATTTGTGGACAAATAAAAACATATTTGTAAGGCCAGAAAGAGGCACATTGTTTAATGACTTTTCACTACATAACTTTCTAACCAACTACATTTAATACAATAATTTAATCCATTATTATCACAAATCTTCTAAATTTGACTACTAAAGCTCCTCTATGCACTTGGATTGTGA
Source organism: Girardinus metallicus (assembly GCA_903067095.1). Taxonomy (NCBI): domain Eukaryota; kingdom Metazoa; phylum Chordata; class Actinopteri; order Cyprinodontiformes; family Poeciliidae; genus Girardinus; species Girardinus metallicus. Next base: position 18,777 of record CAEGAE010073397.1, read on the forward strand.
ATTTCCTAACATTTACGCCACAGACCAAATGGCACCTTGCCCACGTTGCAGCTCAAAACCGATGTCCCGCACGGATGTGAGTTAAGCCCCTTCCTGTACTCTCTGTTCTCTAAATTGTAAAAAGAAACATTGACTGAAAACAATTGTTAAATTTGTAGACAACATTATAGACTACACATCAGTTATTGTTTGAATCTCCAGAATGTGAGGGGCGCCACAGTAATCATAAGTTTGTTGTTATTGCTGGACAACAACCCGTAGCATAAGTCAGGTTGCAGAGAGGAAAGTTCGTCACAAGTGAGTGGAAGTGGAAAGTATTAGTTGTCCCATCCAAGTTGGTATATTATATCACATAATAGTGACATGAAAAAAAAAATGCTGTCTAATGCTTTATCACAGAGGATTTATGGGCTCATTATGTAATAGTTTTATTATGTTGATAATGTTCAACTGGTGCTTATTAATTCTGGTGCTCTATGTAACATTTATTAATTCTGTCACTGTATCTCCCATGCTTTTAAACTAGATTGCCCTAATTTGGGCATAAAAACAGGCGTTTCCTCTTTCGGAATGAAAATTGCACGCTGCTGTTCATCCTTCCCAAATCCCAGAGTTGGTGATTGTAGTTTTTCAGCGTCAATACCAGCCACCAAAATAATGATCAAAGCAGCATGTTATCTTTTCTGATTACCCCATCTAAAGAAAGTCATTTTCTGAATATCTATTTATTTTCTATATATAAGAGGACAATGAAGACAAAACAAAATTCAGAGGCAAGTTTGAAAAGTTCATGTTAGATCTACAAGGCCTCAGGTATTAATCCTGGAGTTAAGAAAAAATAAATAAATCTGAAGATTCCTTCTGGTGTCTAGTTACTTTTTACTATTGATTGTGAATCTGTAGGCTGCAGTGAAGAGCCAGTGACACAGACGTTCCTGGCTTCTCTTCTGCCTTTGCTTGGATTGTAGCGTTACTCCAGTCCTTCCATCCTGTCGATTCCTGCTGCGAGGCTTATAAAAACCTTATAAAAACCCTGATGTTTATGTAGCAGACCAACAATAAGGTCAGGAAAATATCAATTATTCTCCCATTTCCACTCTAGATCACATTAGATAGTCACCAGGTCAGCTGTAAGTGAATTACATGAATGTTATGCAAGGTCTCTTCAAATTACATCAGAGACTCGAGGGTCTCTTGTGATTTTCATTGTGAGGACAGTGCTAATGCAATTCTTGTCCTCCCTCTCTTGCAGCTTCATGTTGAGTGTCGTAGGCTTGCATCCAGGCAGCTTCAGCATCGCAAAGTTTCACGCAGGCGTCCTAATCAGATCTCCACCGCTGCTGTTGCGCTTAATCCCATTCTTTGCGCTGTGCGTGCGTGCTTGAGTCATCACATGCTCTCCCCATAAGGCAGAGATGTAGGTCAGAGTACAGCACCCTTATGGCCTGTGGCTCATCCATTTAACTCAAACCCCCCCAAATGTAACGTGGCAACGCGACGGCCGGTGGGACGTGGCGGCACAAGCAGCCAAGTATCGCAGCGTTGGTTGGGCGAAGCTGTTGTTGGATTTGTGGGGCTTTGTTTTAGCGCCGCAATCGTCGTGTGGGAAGGCTGGGTTTAAATTTAGCCTGGCGATCCAAACAGGGATTATGAGCTGAAAACGAACCGACAGACAGGATTTATGTGTCCTTCCATATTGATTCTGGATCTATGAATTACTTTTAACGCAGTTTTCCATCCATTCTGGTACTAACTTACTTCCTCTTTACTCTTTGGAAACACTTTAACCTTTTTAACAATAACTATTTTTAAGTCCTCCACTTGTGACATTCTCAAACCATGGTATAAGAAGCACTGGAGGTATTTGAGTGGCCTGGTCTCACTATTTACGAGGTAAATACAAAAGTAGGTATGGTTAGGTTATAGCACAGTGCAGTGGGGTTCTAAAACTTAATGGCCGTGAAATCGCTTACGTTTGCATCATACCCTGTGTGGAGTCAATTCATGGGGTTTCAAGGTCATGAGGTTCTCTCATCCAGTTCAGCTGTTCAAATATATTTCTGCTTTTGTGAAAAATATAATTTATTGAAATTTTCTTCTTTTATGCCAGAGATAGTATGATGCTTGTGCGCCCCATCGACTCGTGCTGCCCTGGGAAACTTCCCTTAAAACCGGATCTGACAGGAGAAATGATTTCAATCAAGGAGAGCTGAACATTTAGCTGTGCTAATTCTTCAACGTAGCAACAAGCTAACCACTAAATACTACAAGATGATAACAGTGTATTTTGTTTGATCTACTATCAGTAAGATAAAAAAAAAAAAAGGCAGCACCCATTTTGGATTATGAAGTTGAGTTTTAGGTGAAGGCTTTTGTTTATTTTTCAACATGGCGCTTAGAAATATCAGCTAAAAAAATGCATCAAAATGTATTACAGTAGCATGTTTTTCTCTTGTTGTTTGAGGACATTTCCACCAGAATCTTCCAAGTCCTGCAGTATTTACGGTTTTAAATACAGTCTGTTGGTATCATTTTTGCTGAGGTGGTAATGAAAAGCGTTAGAGTTTTTGCTTTGGTAGCAGATATTTTTATCTGTCTAATGTAGAATTTTAGTTATTTTCTTCTAATTTTGGGATATGTTCGAATACACTTGATAAGAGTACATCCAAACAAATATGCCAGATTTTGAGCAAACAACGTGGTAGGAAAAGTGAGCAAGGATTTTAATGTCCGTGCATCAGTTGCTTCAGCACTGCTGTCCCTGTGGAAATAACTTAATGCTTTGTGGATCATAATGGGGTCACTAAGGGATGAAACCAAATAGCTTTGCCAGTCCACTTACCTTCGTTTTAACCTTTGATATTTCCATTATGCCTAAACTAACTTGACATATATTCAATGGACTGTCATAGAAATGGCACAAACATTAATGTTTTCTTAGATTAAAATTCATGTTTTAATATGTCTATGTAGAGTGAAAGGCTTACAGTTTTTTAGCAATAATGCCCTCTAGGTGAGACACACTTTGCAAAACTGAATATGTGAAGCAAAAGCTGACTAGAGTTAAAAAAAAAAGTCTGTGAGAATCAGCAATAAGTGAGACTAGCACACAAGAGTGTTTTCTGGAACTGATCTATCTTTTACAGTTTACTCGAGCCAGAAATAGAAAGTTTTTATACAATTGTGATTTGAGTTGTTTGAAAATGGCTGGAATTTGCTTCGGAGCTAGCCAAACTAGCCCAAGCATTCAGCTAGTCAGAGCTGCATGCTGCATGTGTTTGGGTCTCACTGTCAGGTGTTGAGAGAGGTTCTCTGACCAGCTGCATGCTTGGCGTTCTGGGGAGAACTAATGTTTTTTTCCTAAATTAAATTGAGGTCGTTTACATTGATCCCTGTTGCAGGTAGGATAGTGAACGCTCATAGTCTCTCCAGTGAACCCCACTTCAATTAAATCCACTTAGCCTTTTCAGTGAAAATGTTAGCGTGCACCTCATCATCATAGTCATGCACATACATGGATGTAAACTTGTAGAACATGAGAATTAGGAAGCACCAAAACGCCTTAGATGCTGTGGACAATCAGAACACACTTAGTCGATTACAAAGAGCAGAATATAATTAGAAATGTTTGGGTATTTTTGCTTGCCCACACTTTCTGATTATTTTAAACGTCTGACGTTAAATATATAAAAAAAAAGGGAATCAGACGATGCAACCTGATCTAAGTGTTTGAAACTTTCCATTTGTCTCACGCTAAAGATTTCCTCCTGCAAAGCGTTTGCATCACTGGCTTTTTGTTTACTTGCTGCTTTCCCACACAGCAGTCATGAGTAATCCAACCTGTTCATTAATTTAGTCTCAAATGAGAAGCCCTGAGCTAAACACACCTGCACTGTTCCAATTCTCCTCAACTCCTCAATTCGCCTCAGTAACTGAATTTATTGGGGTCGGTGTGTGTGTGTGTGTATGTGTATTTTGTTTTTCTGGCTCACTACCGTGAAGTATTTTTGCTGTGCTTGTAATTAACTCTTCACCTTTCCCTTCGGTTCCTTCTCCAGCGATCGTATGTCTTCAACCGGCAGCAGATAGTCAAGGATAAAGAAGCGGGAGGCTGATTGGGGAGGAACAGAGGAGAGAAGAGAGGAGATTAATGGATGGACCAAAGTGACCGCAGGAAGTGTTGTCCTCGGAGATGTTTGTCGATCGATTTTTTTCTTCTTTCTGGCACTTAATTGGAAATCACACCTGTGTTCCTATCGGATCTGCGTAGAAAGGGTGAAAACGTAAGGCGAAATAAAGATGAAGTAAAGATTATTTTTCTTTTTAATGCCTTTAAGTACTTAAATGGGTATTTTCCCCTTTTTATTAGTGTTATTAACAAATGAAGCATAAATTAGCAAAACAAAGAGTTTTTAGCCCTTTTTTAGCTTCTTACAAAAGTATTTCATTCACAATATGTATCTTTAACAATTGAAACGTTAAAAGAGATGTCAGATAAGTTAATGTGCTTTGTGATGTGTTGTCTTCAAGTTGAGATTCAAACTTTTTAAAGTATCGAAAATAACCTACGTTTGATTGCATTAGTCAAAAATAATATTTCTGTTAACATTATTAGAGAAACAAGCTTTAGTACTTTCTTTAAATGATTTGTATAGCAAAACAAAACATATATATAATAATTCCCTTCTCACCCTCTGCGGGTGGTCTCTTTCATCCTCTGAGCTCGGGTCCTCTACCAGAGGCCTGGGAGCTTG
>CAEGAE010073399.1:0-42140 GCA_903067095.1 Girardinus metallicus
TCCCTTTATGCTCTCCACCCACAAGCTAATTGAATGCCAGGTGTCCTCAATCTCAGGAGAGGCTTCATCCTGCTACAAAAAGAATTATTGATGGCACTTGACTAAATGTTTCAGTTGTTGACTGTGTTTTCTATGACTTTGTATTGTTGTGTCTTTATGATGTAAAGCATTTTGAAATGCCCTGTTACAGAAATGTGATATACGCATAAAATTTGATTTGATTTGAAAGATGTTAAGCAATGTTTGTATATTTACTCATATAAGCCATTAATTTCTCTTTGTAATCTTCAAGACACGTGAAGACCAGAGTAAAAGTATGTTTGTCTGACGCAACCTAAGTGGAGATAAATAGAAGAAACAATCTCAACTTTCTACAAGACACCATTCTGGGGGAAGAAATCTCTGGAGATTAACTCTAAAATAAACTTTAGGCCTTAGTCAAAAGCATCGCACCGAGTGATTTGACTTATTACCTCCCATTCCAAGCAACCAATGAGCTTGTCACAGAAATGCAGACAACATGCTCTAAACATTGTACTCAGCAAAAAGAATGTATTTGCAATCATGGACGTAGCAATGTTTTACTCATAAAGGCTGATTATTTGGAGGTGTGTGCAGACAGTGGAGCAGAACGCAGCAACGGGCGCCTAAAATGAGCAGTCATGCTGCGAATGAGGGGAGATTTATTGTGGGGTGCATGCTCGTTCATTCCTCCATGTTTACAGCTTGTCTTGCTTAATTCAGCCAAATCTACATAACTTTGCTATTCAAAAAATGAATTATTAGACTGTTAAGCCGGACAATCATGGTGGGGAGTTGAACGTACAATGTGTAATAAAACAGTACAGGTAATTCTGTACCGCCTTTATATTGCTGCCCTTATTTGTCAGCTATTCTTCGGCTCCTACTTTAATCAAAACGTGCTGGTGGAACTGCTATACTGAATAAATAATATCTCATGCACAATTCCATTCTCTGTGAGGCTGGTGCCCTCTGAAACTGAATTCCAATTAGAAACAGAAGTTGGGAAAGCAGCAACAGAAATTGCATAATGCTGGCAAACCCCTCAGTTCAGATTCTAAAACCATTTCTGTTGTTGTCAAACAGAAGTGGTGTCAAAGTGCAAATACAGATCAGACAGAATGGAAAAAGATTCAATCCCGTCTATATAACATACAGTCTCTGTAACATGCTGCCTGTTGGTCTGGATGGTTGACCACCAGGTTTCTAAACTAGCCCAGCATTAATACTATTCCTTCGAGCCTTTACTGTTCATTAGAAACACTTAATGTTGCTCGAATTTAATAACTAGCCAGCTTTCCATTGGCATGTGTTCTCATGTTCAGTTGCCATGGAGATGGTTGTAAATAGCAATTTCTGATCTTAACGCAGTTATTTTAAAACTCATAGGCATATGTGTGATAAAGTGCTGAGTGTTTAATTTAAACAATAATCATCATCATGGTTTACTGTCAGCTTTTCCTCACTTTGCTACTTTTTTCTACTACTCTCCATTTATGAATTAACTGAATTCATTGAGGCCATTAACTTTAACCTCTTTCTACCTTTCCTCCTCATATAAGCTACACTTGGCCTCATGTTTCTGCTACACTGTAGCTTTACACAGAAAGCTACAATTGGTTAAATTTTAAGCAAATTTTACTTTGCTCAAATTGTTGTGTGAACTTTAACCGAAGCTATGAAATGTAGCAAAATACTCAAAAAACAAAAATGTGGGTTTCCATCTACTGGTTTGGAGTGAATCAACCAGGTGACACAGACTATAATTTCATCAGATGTTGAAATGGCTGTAATAAACAGGAAGTAGAGATGGCAAACTAGCATGCAGAGCTGAGGCTGCATGCTAGTTTGGACTTTTTGTATCCCTGGTAGGGCAGAGACCTCTACAGGTGTGCTGGAGCATAAACTATGTCAGAATTTATTCAGCAAATATGTTTCCATGTTTCCATTGTTTGTCTTATAAGCTGCTTTGGTAGGATGTCTCTTATAAATTGGAGATTTCTAAATAAACAGATACTTTTATTTATTATACTTTTATTATAATAAATAAAAGTATGACAAAGTTTTTCTGCAACTCTTTCCATGAAGATCAGACAGATGTCTTTCACTTCTCTCTCAGGTTATTTCTTCTCAGCCTTTATGTTGGTTCTTTGTGCTTCCTATCAGCCTCCGTCTCCACCCTGGAAATGTCTTTGCGTTCCTCTCTCTAGCTGTCTATCTCTTTGTCTGTGTCCACATCATTCCATAATTCCCTTTTCTTCTCTCCCCATCACTTTCAATCTGCCCTCCCTTTCATTCTCCCCCACACCAGTTTCATCCCTTTCTCTTTCCTCACACACTGAGTCAGAGGTGTTAATCATGTACATGCTCGCTGCACTGGGGCTTCTCAGGCTTCTGCAGCCTCAGCTCTGCAGGCTTCATAACAGCGCTCCCATACTATTAGGCAGTCTGCTCACACACAGGAACAGGGACACACACTCCACTGCGCACAGACACAAGTTACCAGTTGCTAGAGTGTGCAGTTAACAGAGTGCGTCTTTCATGTCAGTCCGGACCACCAAGTAGAACTGTGGTCCTGCTGCAGAGAGTGGACTGAGTATGGAGAAAGTTGATTGTTACGAAACATATTTGTCTTTTTTCTTTATAACCACCACAGTAATATACCAGTTGTTATAGCAATTTGCAGATGGATTATTGAATCAACAAAATCCTATTGTCAGCAGCAAAAAAGCCTAACACCACTAACATCAGATATGGAAGTCCATTTATGTTATGGAAGAAAAAATGAAAGCCCAAAAGGTAGTCATTATTTTTACCTAATTTTTGGCTAAACAAAAAAAAGTTTGTAGAGGAACATTTTTATTTTTCTTCTGGGAAATAAACTACACACATTTTATAAGACTGGAAAATAACGAACCCAGAAAGTTAAGTGACTGTAAATGTCAAGACAAACGTTAAATATTACATGTTTTATTTATTGTTGTGCAGGTAAAATAGAAAGAATTCACAATAATATTTTTGGGGGTATTTAATAGGGGAAAAAATAAAATGTTGATCCCTGAATACTTTCAACTTGGGGATTTTGGTTCTTTGTGCAAAAAAGTTTGGACACCTCTGCCCTGAGACCAGAACACCCTGAGGGGCTAAAGGGGATCCATGACTAGTAGTAATAACAGACTTTAGCAGAGAAACATTTACTTCAAATGTAAAAGCAATACAGAAAAAATACTGTAGGCTGTTTAGTTAATCATATAAAATATTGTCAAACGGATGTCGCCGTGTTGTTTATGCTGTAATGAATCCAGGGTAGATGAGGAAGGTAAGGTTCTATGAAGCTAGGTCTGTCCAGCCAGAGGATGGACCACCAGAACAGATCAAAATCTGTTTTGTAGAGGTCACCAGATTCTCTTGTTATTTGACAGGAATATACTGAATATACAAACATGTAAATACGGAAACATATTACAACTGTACTGCCTTTAGATGATGCTTTGCAGTCATGTTATTTACTTATGGAGTTTTGTTTGAAATTAAGCGAGATATCTGAATGACACCACATCCAATCCTACGATGGCAAACTTCTCTGCAAGGTCTAAATACAAAATTAGATTTTGTATTATTTTAATATTTTGTAACCATCCTAAGCCTCCACAGTGAAGAGTCTATGTCTTAAAGTGATTCACATGGCAGAAGATGACAATGTTGCACTCCTGCGTTTACAAACGAAAATCCAATGGATGCTGAATATACAGCAAGTTTGTATCAAATATGAAACTACTGTGCAATCGAGCAAGATGATTATCTTGCTCCACCAGACTTGTTGTCTAGCAGACTTGTTTTCACCACCGTACACATTTTATCTTGCAGTTTTTTGTCCCCTCAAAGGAAAGTGAACTAAAAAGCAGAAGCAAGACATCGCGTGGCACAGTGGTTAGAGCGAGCCACCATACACCTCAACACTCTTGTCCTCAGTTTCTTCACCTTCTCTCTGCTCCCTTCCTGTCAGATTACTTGCAAATGAAGACCACTAAAGTTAAAATAATTACTTTTTTATAAAATGGAAGTAATGTAACATGATTGTTCAGACTCATGATGATTTGGATGAATCTAGAATTTGTCCTGGATCCGATTTGGAAAAAATCTGATTTTTGATGTTCAAACTGACATTAAATTCAGATATGGATAAAAAAAATTTAAAATTTGAGCCACTTTAGTCTACAGTCAACGTGACCATTAATAAATTCAATTCAGTTCAGCTTATTCATACAGCACCAACTTAAATGACACCAAAATTTGTTAAAAGTTTTCTATCTAAGGAAACCCAGCAGATTTCATCAAGTCAGATTAATTTTATTATAAATGTTCATTTTGAGTGTAAATAAGCAAATGTTATAAATAATATTTTCCATATCACATGTTGTTTCCCAGTTCTGACAAACATATATTTACTGAGGAGTTCTAATTTTATATTTTGAAGAAGCTCATTTGACAAAGGCCTAGCACATGTCAACTATGACAGAATGTGGCTATGTTAACAATGCTGACATAATAAACTCACACCAACACAGATCAGCTGTAGTACTCAGACACACACAGTGTAGACCACTCTAAATACTGACTTTTAAAAGATGTTTGATATGAAACTTTGAGGAATGTTTGTCTTGATTGTTCAACAAAGGAACCTGTCAGTATTTAAAAAAAACAATATAACAAGTGTTTTGAAGCTGTGTAAATCAAATCTAATAAACAAAGTGGAACAGAAACATTCAAAGTAAGCCATTGTCGGTGTGTGAATGTACCTCTGCATGCTTCTAGCTGGCCTGTAAGAACTTTACGGATCTCTGACACCCACATATTCTTCACATCCATGGAGGGAGCCTTGGGTAAAAATATATACAATACATACAGATCAAGTACAATGGCAACAAAAACCTGGATAAACCAAAATGTGATGCATTTGTGTCTGGAAGGGAATCTGCATGGCACAACGCTGCCCTCCAGTGGAGGATTATAGAAAAGACATAATTAAATTTTCCATACCTGCTTTTAGAAATTACTTGGTTTTTGGCTAAATTTAAACTTGCTTCAATTTATCATCATGTTTTTGACACTTTTTCATGTTACAAAATATATTAATATTTTTAGACCTACTGACAGCATCTAGTAGAGTAGATTTACAAATTTTTCAAAGTAACATTGTACTTTTAAAAATTAGAAAACTGGGGAACTGAACTGTTTTGTTCTTAATTCAAAAGCCAACTAAGTGTTTGTACTTATTGCTCTGAGTTAGAATAATATATGTGGGTTTATTGTTAACAAAATGCAGGAGCACTCTCTGCGCAAGCAGCCATAGGGCACAGCTGCAGTTGTCAGTCATGAAGATGTAATTAAAAAATTTACATTATTCAGTTTGTCTTGTTGACTCTGAAATGAAATAGAAAAATTTTTGTAGCTCAGGGTTTTTTTCAGGGTTGTGGAGAAAGCAGGTTATTTTTTTCAAAATGACTATAATTTAGTTTTGATATAATAAATGGAATCTGTTCACCTTTTTTCAAAAATATCAACCACCTATGCATTTTTTTACTGGGCTTAGATAGGTAAATGTCTTACAAATATTTACGTAAAATTGTGCATAAATTACTTCAGTTGCAAATAAAAATTGCAAGTAACCACAAATTTTGAATATTACCTTAAGTACAGTCACCAGGAGGATTTAATTCAAATCTTTTTACCTCATTTACACAGATAAAGTCAAAGAAAACTTTGAACAAAAGTCGTAAGCAAAATTTGTGCAATTCCTAACAACATACCTGGATAATGTAAACTTCTTCTCTGCCATTGTACCACACCTCAAACTTTTTGTTATCCCCTTTGACATTTTCTGTTATCCCCACCGAGCTCATCTAGACGGCAAAACAGAGGAAAACATGAAGAATACATGAGCTGCAGTTCAGTTAAACCAGTGATATTCATCAGCATTCGTCACAAACATGCAGACTTCTCCGTCTTTCCATTTACTCTACTTTGTAACGGGCGGTTTGGCCATTTTGTTTATTATTGCCATGGTGCTAGTTCACAAGTTTGTTTATTCTCCTTCTCTAAGGTCTCATGTTTTTCATCTATAAGATGTTTCATATAATTTATGCAGATTTGAGCTAAAATAATTAGTTTGTAATAACAGCAAACCTGAAGCAGACTGAAAGCAAAATCACACAGATCAGCTCAGGGACACCCTGTACAAATAATCATCATCATGCAAATAACGCATATTTAAGCACTTAGTGCTTAAATATGCATTATATGTTTTAGTTTTCCAGTGTTTAACGGATCTGTGGCTAAATGAAAAAAAATGACGTCAGTATGAGGCGTGGATAATTGAAACCAGTGCAGCTACACAATCATGGTGAGAAACTCCAAGGCAGAAGCAGAGCAGTTTCACCTGCCCACCTCCACATACTCACCATTAGGTATGTCTCCCAAAAGTTGGATGCAAATAGTGATGGGAGACGGGTAGGACTTGCATCCCAACAAAACTAACTTAATGTTTTAATTGTTTCATGAAAGGAAAAAAGGGATAAATGTAACATTTTCTAAATGATTCCTGCTGGCCTACACATATAAAGATTGTCAATATTATTAATAATAACTAGAGATCTCCATGTTTCCCTTCTTCAACACTTCAGGACAGGATCATTCCTGGATCATTTTCAATAAATCAGTTTATTCACTAAATTTAACAAATTACATCATCACGTCATAAACACATAGTATGACATTACTTACTTTACATGAGTGGGAAGGGATCACGAAGAAGTAAAGTCTTGTATAAACTTGCCTCTTTCTCAATAATTACAAAATAAAGTTTATGGCTGTACACATTAAATTAACTTACCTTGTAAGTTGCAAGAAATTCTAATTTCTTCATTATTAACTAGGAAGTACATAAGAATTTCTATTGTTTTATTATTAAGTGTTTTGAGTTGATTTATAGTTGAGCATTTTTTAATTCCTCGCCCAAATTGTTCCACAATTTTACTCTATTCACAAAAATGCACATTTGTTTTAAAGTAGTATGCACACTTTATCTTAAGACTAATAATTTTTGTAATTTAATGGGCAATAACATTTCTAGCATTAAGAATAACTAATAGTACTTTCAAATTTAGCAAGTCCTTAGTTTCAAGACAATTGATTGAATAAACAACTTATTAGTATGTTTTCATTTTACATAAATTCTCATAGCTTTCTTTTGTGTCACAACAATAAAGTATGACACTAAAGTGTAGCACACTTTAGTGTGATACACAAATCTGTGTGTCACACTAAGGTTTTTTAAGTTTTGCCCCAGATAGAAACACAGTGGTATGCACTACATACGACACATGCTTTCTAGTTAACCTGTTCTGTAGGTAACTACTATTTATGCATGTGTAAATGTTATGCAGGACTTTGTGCCCTGATGACTAGAGTTGAAAAACTGTTTAGTCACTGTAATAATTTGTACCACTGCAAATAAAACGTATATTGTTTGAAAATATCCATCACCTAAAGTAAAATTTAAAACTGACTCTCGAGGTCTAGAGGTACCTTCTTCTCTGAAGGAACATCTGAGGGGCCACTCTCCCTGTTCAGGGTCACATTCTTGAGAGCTTAGGGACCTCTGAGGCTTCATCTCTCCACAGCTGTGTCTCAGTTAATGCCTTGGTATTTCTTTTTGTGTCCCTTCTTGATTGGATTGGCTCGGCTCTGGAAGTCCAACAGAATCTTTAGTAGGGCATTCTTAATCCCTATTGGCTGAGCCTCTCAAATTGACCTCTTGTACATTCCATGTCTGTTTTTTATTGTAGTTTTTTTTTCCAACTTGCACCTTACAATTTGTTTTTAATTGTAACATCAAGTGAGATTGCTTAGTTTGGCATTTTAAAAACACTTGAACCTTCAGTATAAAGTTCATCATTCCTGCAGTCAGCCTGAACAGCAAACTGCTGTAATTAGCAATTATTGTAGGTTGCTAGTCAGCTGTCATTGTTGCACATCTTCATAGAACAGTGGGATGTTATATTTCCAGGACACACTACTGGGCTCCAGCAATGAGATAAGAAACAAATTTACAGAACCAGTGAAAGCGTTTTAGTCCACTTCTGTCTCTGACCTTTAGTGAGTGCTTAAAACCGTAGGATGGGGTCTTCTCATGTCCCTCAGTGCTCTCCTCCCGTTTCTTACAGAACAGTAGCATCTTATCATACAGGAAGAGGTGCCTCTGCATGGGCTTAAACCTGGCCAGGTCCTTCACCTGAAATCCACAAATCTGTCTGTTACTTTCTTACCATGTGTATTTTAATCATCAATAAAATTTTAGCTTTATTAGAAACAGAAAGCACATCAGCACGTCAGACGATCTGAGATAGCAGAAAACAAAAACTACATATCCACCATCATCTGCAAAATTCAGTTTTCTTAGCTGTTATAGGAACACATTGTTCTCTCATAAAAGGCATTCATTTGTTTCTATCAAACTCAAATCCACGATCTGTAATTACAGTTTTCTTATAACAATCCTAGTGAAATCGTATCTGACTTTGATTAGCCTGGTTTCCTCTTGGAAGTGAGCTTAGAAGTGGTAGCCTTCTCTTCCAGCATTAAAACAGTTCTACACTGAATCCTTTAGTCATGACATGCTTTTAAAAAAACAACCATAATCACTGATGTTATAGCAACTTTTAAATGTTAGACAGTTTTAACTTCACGTTTTTTTTTAAACTTAAGGAAGTTAGCCTTTTTTGCTAGAGGAAGAAATTGTTGTAATTTTTTAAAGTCAAACTGAAACTTGGAGGCAATAATTAAAAAGAAAAAAAGGTCAGAAACTGGCACAAAGCACATTCATATTGACTGGTTCAAACTGGGGTGTTTGGGTGTACCTTGCTATGGCCTTTTTTATGGTCTGTCCACACATTAAAGGATCCCTGCATCAGCAGCTTCCCCAGTTCTCTCAGGTTGCCCTGTTAATTAGCAAGAAGGTTGGCAGGGTTTAGACTTGAACATAACCTTATTACAGTTTTCAAGGTCTGCAGCATCATAAATTAGTAAAATCACATGTCATCTAATCACAGACATACTTGTAACATTTCTTTAAACAGCTTCTGAAACAAAGACCTGTAATGTTCAGAACTTTGATGAAGTTCAGATTAAAACTGTCTGATTTTAAATACCTCCTGAGAAATATGACCAGCTCAAGTCACCTTATGTTTTCTTGTAATTACTCACATTTTATTTTATTACGTGCATTCTAGAGGAGTATTTTATGTTTTTATGGCTAATGGGGTGTACTTTCTTGGTTTATTAAAGAAATCAACAATTAGTTGTAAAAATAGACTTTACTTGAGAAATATTTATTTTAGATGTAAAAACAATAAAGCAAAAAAACATTAGGCTGTTTGGTTTTTAGAAATTTAAATAAAATATTGTCACATGGACATTGCCATGTTGTTTATGTAGCCATGCATTTTGGGTAAATGACGAATACTATTTTCAACTGCGCTAGTTTTGTCCAGCCAAAACAGCGATGAGTAACGCTAAACCTTTTCAGTTTGAACCAGAACATGTTGAAATCGATGGGAATGTAGAAATCACAAGAGGTAATAAAGTTTAGTACTAAATGGAGGAAAGAGTTTGTTCTGCTGCTGCACCCTTCAGCTTCATGAATGAAGCAGATGGGACTGTGTGATCCGTTAGTAGTTAACATGCTCTCTGTCAGGTCAGGTCTTCAGTCTCGTGTTGGGTTCATGTTTTCACATTTTTATCATTTAAAAGATCTTTCAGCACTGCCTGTCTCTGGTGTTTCTTCTAGCTTCTTTCGCTCACTAGCCCGTGGCAGGGTTTAGGCATTTGTGGATGGTAAATGGTAAATGGTTTTGTACTTGTACAGCTCCTTCTCAAGTTAAGAGGACCCCAAAGTGCTTTATACTACACTCATTCACCCATTCATGCTCACACTCACACGCTGATGGGAGCAAGCTACCTGACAGTAGCCACAGCTGCCCGGGGCAGTCTGCCAGAAGCAAGCCTGCCATGCACCGGCACCACCAGGCCCTCTTTCCCTCTGACCCCCACCAGCAGGCAAGGTGGGGGTCAGAGGACACAAGAAACTTACAGAGGCGTGTGGAGCAGGGATTGAACCAACAACCTGCCAATTATGGGGCGTCTACTTCCATTGCGGCACAGCATTTGGTTTTAGCTTGTCAGGGCAGCTACCACCTGTTAGATCCTTCATCGGTTTTGCTTGTACAAATGACTCAAAGTCTTCTAGAGAGAAATGTTGAGTGCACAAAAGTGACTCTTTTTTAATAACAGAAAACAGTGGCGTGGTGTGGTATTGCCTAAATTTACACCAGTCAAACATAATATGATAAATAACAACTCGGGTAAAGTTAGCCTTCCTGTGTTTACTCTGTAGATTCCAGTACAAAATGGACCAAATTGTACCAGAGTTTTGTGCATTCTGTACCTGTGCATGAATTGTCCAGGTAAAAAAATGGCGACCTCCATGGATAAAAAATATTACGAAAGATGTAATTTTTAAAAATAATTATGAGTTTTTATGTATCATAAGCATAAATTTTTTAGTTAGCATGAGAGTTACAACATATTTTGGCCAATATGTTCAACTAATTGTGGATCCCTTTAGAGACTGACAGTGTAGGAATGGTGGTATTGTACGGAGCCCTGGAGGGGACATGGGGAATTTTTTTTCTTTTGCATTACCTTGCAAAACCTTTGCGTTCCCTCGCAATATACTTAATATTCGCTGGTCTATTTTGTATACAGTCACGAATGTCAATTTAACATTTCAAATATATACACATTTAAAGAGCCTAAATGTGCTTAACTGGGTTAATTCGGGGAATCTCATCTGTCAGACGAGAGTATCAACCAACTCCAGGCCACTTCTTTGTTCTATCACAATTATCGATTTAATCCATTTTGATTATCATGCTTCAAACTTTACAAGGACTGTGACACAGACTGACCAGGTAAACAATGCACAAGTGCCAATGATCAATAGCACTATTACACTGTCAACAGAAACTATGACCACCCTGTGCACCCGCTTCCTCATACACACAAAGCCAGCGTGCCACCTTCCCATTCATACTTGATGACAATCACGCCCACATCGACACACCCACCACCCAAGGGTCAAAGCCGCATGCTCCTGTCATATCAATAACAGGATATATTTCATTCATATGTCAGCATATGAATGTAAAATGTGTTGCATTCATATGGCAACACGTTTTACAGAGCCTCAGTGAAAACACGTTTATTATTAATAACTCTGGTGCAAAAAAACTGATTGAAACTCGATTTATTCACTGCATGTTTATGTCTCTGTAAGGTAGAGATGGAACTGCACATGAAAACGGTCCTTTAAACCATTCAGACTACCAGCACAATAGAGACACAATTAAAACTGTCGCATTTCCCCGTGACAATATCTCAGAAATAGTCCAAATAGTTTGGATGTACTTTTTTATTTCTTTCCATCTAACCAAAAGTTTCTGTTTACATCATAGGTTTGTGGTGCATTTCTATCCTAAAGAAAAAGATATAAAACTTCAGATATTTCACAAGATGCATGCATGGAAAAACCTTACGAAAAGGCTTATATTATAGTATAAAGTATGATGGTCACCGTAAGAAAGGCTTAAAGTATTCAATTATGCCGCATGAACTAATCAGTACATTATTGCGAAGTAACACAAAAGGTTTTGCGAGGGAACGCAAAAGTGTTGTGAGGGAATGCAATACTTTTGCGAGGTAACGCAAAAGAAAAGAAAAATTCCCCATGTACCCTCCGTAGTATTGTACAATTGAGGTTAAATGTGGATACATAGAATTACAACCTGATTAAACGATCACATCATTTTCCCATTAAAACCCTTTACAACAAGGTTGTAAAGGATCTTTTTATAATAACTGTGATATTTTATGCCAATAAAGCAAAGTTAAGAACATCCTGAAGTATCACAACATAACCAGAGGCCTGAGTGATGTGAAATAAGTATAGACTGCATTAGAAATGTGTCTGCAGAGAACATGAGTTCATGAGAGCTGGTTTGTGGAAACATACAATAATCACCCGTGGAAAACATGACTTTATGGACTCATAAAGTTCATGGTAAATTCAAACTCAATTCAAATTCAAAGATACTTTATTGATCCCAAACGGAAATTAAGTATTGTTGTACCTCTGATTAATTCAAGACTGTTCAAAGAGCAGCGATGTCAGTAGCGCGTTACTTTGCAACGAGTTACTTTTTTCAGTAACGAGTAATTTAATGCATTACTTTTTCAAATCCAGTAATCACATTGAAGTTACATATCCAAATTACTGTGCGTTTCTATTTTTTGTAATTTAAATTTATTTCCTCTACGAGTCTTGGGGAGCAACTGCTGTTTCTATGCGACAGTATCAGCAGCGACAGAAGCGTAAGTAATGGAGAGAAGAGAGAGATGCGCATTTTGTTGCTGGAAAAACAGGAACTATTTTGAATTTCTGCAGCCGAGTCCAATTATTATAAGCGATTTTGGGCTTGTTTTTTTTTTAAAGTTGCTTGCAAATTTAATGAGTTACGGGATGCGGTTTTTTGAGGAGTTGCTTTTGAACGTGAAGTTACTTAATTGGGCTCGGAAATAAGCAGAAACACATAATAAGCCCCAGAATTTGTCTGATATCCAGTTAGTTTTAGTCAGACTCTCCCTGTCCATCATTTCCGTCCCGCTGTGTCTTTGTTAATGTCAATCTAATATATTTACTGTGAATGACGTTGAGCTTTGCCTTGCGCTCCAGGAAACTGTATACATCGAGACTAATATGAACAGCGCAATAAACATGAAAACTGCCACGAATGAACATGTCCGTAAAGTTGAGCAACTGAAAGCCATTATAATTATTAATATTAAGATAAGTGTCACAAATCTGTGACTGATTGAAACTCGACACTTAAGATAAGTGTCACAAATAGCTTTTCCTTGTCAGCAGACAAGGAAAAGCTAAATATATATTTATGCTTTTATTTCTTATTATGTCAGTTTTGGTCCTCCATAGTAAGCAGCTGCTGAAAGTAACTAAAAATGACTTTAATGTAACTTAGTTACTTTCAGAATCAAGTAATCAGTAATTTAACTAAGTTAAGTTTTCAAGGAGTAATCAGTAATCCGATTAAAGTTACTTTTTCAAAGTAACTATTGCATCAAAGTTATTTTAAATGTAAATGTCAAAAGAGAAAAAAACATGCCACTTCAAAACTGCATTCATATTCAATAGTTTAGAATATACATACTTATTCATTTAAATTGTCACATTAAAAGCAAGTAATAAACATACTTTTCACTAAGCCCACATTTTGTTTTATTTTATTGGTATGATGCAATATAATTCCAAATGTCATGTTTTCATCAACTGTCTAGAAAATTATTATGATCAACAGAAATAAAGGTTATCTGTATGTAATTACGCTACATAATGCGTTTCATTAAATGATAAATATCCTGAAATAAATGGACTTTTAAATAATACTCAAATTCACTGAATTGGTCTGTACACACATTGTTAATTAAAATTCATTTTAAAATATTTTATAATTTGTCTCATTACATTAAACATTTTTGTTTCATTTTGGAAAATATGACTACACTCTTGTTCTCAAATGCTCCTTTAGTAGAAGCGATATGCACACATTCTGTTTCCATCATCCATCCGTCCATCTGTCCGTATTCTTTTTACTCACCTCAAATCCAGTGATGGCTATCTGATGCATGGAGTCATTGACAGACTTGACAATGTCCAGCATGGTAGCTAAGGCCTCTTCCAGCTCAGCCATCCCCTCTCCCTTACTGCATTTTAACATTTCCTGTCAGACATAAAATAAGTAGTGAATTCAGGAAATAACACAACTCTGCTAGTTTTATTTGGGACATCTCGTTTTAAAAGCATGCCATTCAGTGGGTTGTTTGAGTTCACGGAGTAAAACTGTGGACCTCAACAGTTTGGAGTAAGAATTCCAACCTTCTTGTTTTTTATCATGAGTAAGAAAATAACTTTCCATCACTCTGCATTCAATGACCCTTTGGAATGATTTCCTGTAACCCATGTCTCTTATCAGACAAGAGTTCTTCCCAGGATGGATCTGTGATGTAAGCAGTTTGTCAAAGTACCAGTCAGGCATTTTTGTAAACTCACTTACATTCATGTCAGATCCAGTTTTCTACCCATGGAACAATTGTTTCTGTGGCATATCTCTACTTAATAAAAGTAAAATCTACCAAAAACACAAGCTTCTCACACTTAAACAAATAAAATTCTCTGTCCAAGTCCCTTACCTCAAACGTGTAGTTTTGACATACAATAATACATTTTGCAAGACTACCACAAGTAACTTAAAATGTTACAATAGTATTTACTTGATTTCTCCATGTTGAAGAAAAAAATCTCTGAAATTATAGAATGACAGAAGAGCACGCGTGAACAGTGAATTGCAATCAAATAAACGCAAGCTTCCACCTCAAATATACATCAAATAATTAGAAGACAGTAATCTATTGTTTAATTTTTCTGTGGCGAACACACAACATCCACAGCAGTAGCCATTGCAGCGAATGGGGCTCATATCTGACAGGTAAGGTTGAACTTCTAAAATGCTTCAGAACCCATGTGGACTTTTGTCAAAAGTCATTGAGGCCTTCACGGTGTTTAAAATGCCAGCTACCGGCTACCTGTTTCTTCTGATATTTTGCCTCCAGTGATATCATCAACCCAAATACAACAAAAGTAGAAACAGCAAGTTTTTTCCTCACTGTTCTTTAAAAACATATTTTTGAGTAGTGCTGCAGTTGAAATCCATACTGTACTGTCCAGATGTGAAAAAAATACATCACTGGAAACTGTCTTTAACAACAAGGATCCCTTCATGGTGCATCAAAGAGCCATGAAGTAAACTATTAACCATGGATAAACAGATATCGTAGCTGAGAAAAAGATGACTTTTTGACAGCTAATTGGGTATGCGTCTTTGTGGGCTTTCCTCTCTGAGTTGTAAAGAACTGTAAGACCAAATAGTGAAGCCTCTCCTCAAAGAGTAGGCCTAGAATGTGAATACAACCTCCAAGAAAAATACTTCTCAACAATCTGAACATGATTCTAATGCCTAATCAAACTCATAGCTAACTATTTAGAAAAAATTGGTGAAGTTAAGTGTCCTTATGTCCAAATAGAGAGCAAGTACTGGGTTACCAATTCTGTCTGTTTGTACCTTAAGCATAAGCTGGTATTTGGTGATCCTCTGTACAGGCTTCAGCAGGTAGGCATCCAGGGACAGTTTGTGGTCCAGTTTCTTCTGACACTCCTTTTGTCAAAAAGGGCAAAGTTAGGAATATGTCTTGTACTGGCATTTATATCAAACCCCTGTGAGGACTCCTGTTTCTTTGGAGGATTCTTCATCAAGGTATGAGACACATTTAAAAGCCACTGCGTTTGCTCTGCTTGTGCAGCTCAATGTGAACCACTAATATAGTCGCGCTGAAAGACGTGTGTTACAGTGAAAGAATTATATATCTTTGTGGACAAAGAATTATGTGCCGCGTACGTCTACATTTCACACAGGCTGCCCAGCGTGTGGCTCTGTGTTTATGTGTTCATTAGTCATTAGTTAGATCGGTGGTTCACCCCATGGAGGAGCAGCATTCGTGATCGCCTCGTAGTCGCTCAGCATGCTGGCGTTATTTATGATGACTATTATTATTAACATCATCATCATCGTTATTATTATTGTTATTATTATCATTATTATTATTATTACTTTTTGAACTTTTTGAGGCGACACAATGCTTCAAACTGCACCATATCAAATCCTTTGCCTACTTACAGTCAGGCAGAGTTGCTGCATGCGGAAATCAGGAAAAACTTGTCCCATAAAACTCAGGCAACCAAAACAGTCTCTGTGACACTTACTAAAAACTCAATACACACAAAATGAAAGAGCTACTAAAGCTACATAAATTAAATCTCCCATTTGTTCCTGTGTATCCAGCAGAGAGATGCGCAGTGCAGCGGATTAAGCTCTTGCAGGGCTGGTCAAAGGTTGTATGAGGCCTTGAGCAGAATTTAATTTAGGGGCCCTTCTTAATGCCAAGAACATCAGCACCACTAACAGAGTTTCAACATGGATTTAGTGAAGTCTGAGTGGGGTTAGTTTAATTGGCTAAACTTAAAAGCGATCAGTGACAATTGTAGTTTACTACAATATATTTATTAAAAAATAGAGCTCAAACTCAAAGATTTAACTTATAGCATCAAATTGTAGCTATGGTAACAAAGCAATCTAACTATGAAAATTGTCCTTTGAACTTTTACAAAGCAAACTTGCCAGCTCCTTAAAATCTTACATTTAAATGTTAAACAATCTGTGTTCACACCATTAAATCAAATTTAAAATCATTGATATTCTCAAATAACAAATGCATAATTTCTATACTGTGGTCCATGTTAAAATATTAGCATTTTTGTGGCCCCTGAAGGAATGGGGGACCTTAAGGAGGTGGTGACTTAATTTGCATTTAACAGAAGTACAAATAATTGATATTTACTTTAATTGTATTTTTTGATTTGTTGTTTTTAAGACTCTATAGTTGTGGGTTTAAGTATTTATGAAAATGTCATCCTGTAACATAACTGCCTAGTAATATTTATAAATTTCCTGTCAACTTAACATATTTTAAAACAAAAACATGATGGGCTGCCTCGGTGCCCCGACCACCGGGCTTAGCAAGTTTTCTGGGGGAAATATTGAATGTCGCATATTATAAAAACAAATTAGGTTGTTTGTTAATGCAGCACATGGTAATCTTCATCCAAACACCTTGTTCTAAGTCATAGTAAAGTCCAGTGCGTTTTACCTGAAAAAAGAGGCTGTCTCCACATTGCCGCCACACCACCTCAGAGCGGGGTTTATTCTGGCAGTACTTCTCATACATCTGAAGTTCTTCTTTCTGACAACACAGACATGTCAGAGTGAACAGCAGCACTTCATTCATACGTTCGGGACCAGTTGAATATTTCATGTTATATAAGGCTTTACTTTAGACACTGACACCTATGGGGTGCCGTTTGTAAAGTTACACAGCCAAATACTAACAGCAATAATCTGGTCTATTTAGTCATAAGAGAAAAAAATTAACATTATTTTTTATGTCATATTTTCACCATGCTTTTCTTTCATATATAATTAAATCTGGAGAGACTCAGACGGAGAAAAACAGCAATTAAAAAAGTTTATTGACATAAATGGATTAAAGTTCTTTGGCGCTTGGCCCTGGCAGAAGACATTGTGCTGTGAATTGCAATTAGCTTGCATGAGCATTCCCGATGCTGATTAGGGATGTCTTCCCTCCAGGACCCGTACACTGTTGGTGGAGGTCAAAGAAAGGATGGAAGCCTGAAGAACTGGGGGAATGGAGGTGGAGAAGGAGCGGAGGTGGGTTAAGGACAGCTGGAAAGCAAATAATGCCATGGATGAAGGTTGTTATAAGCGGGAGCTTGATCGGTGATTGGTTGTGACAGGGCATGGTTCGGTGCTGATATATTGGGGGTGATGAACGTAACAAAGCAACTGGATAATGCAGGGGAGGCTGGAGAGTCTTCCAGTTTGAATTTACACCAAGGCTTCATGTCAGTTTCAAACTAAATATGTAATTACTAAGCTAAATACTATATATAGTTTAATTGAATTCAATTTATTTCTATAGCGCCAATTCACAACAAATGTGGCCTCAAGTCATTTAAATTCAATCATAAATACGTTCTAATTAATCCCAGTTGTCAAGAAATGCTTTAAGCTCAGTTCATTATTCAAAGTAGCTCAGAACTTTTCTGTCTAAAGAAACCCAGGAGACTCATCAAGTTATGTTTACAAACTAAATATTTAGCTCTAAAGATATGTAGCTAGCAAACCAAATATTTAACTTCAAACTAAAGATTTCCCTCCAAACTAAATATTTAGCTTATATCCAAATTCACTTGCTAATAATTAGAAGCGGACTATCAAAAGAAAAGCTTGATTTTGCAAACCTTTAAATAAATGCATGCTGATGAGCTAGCTAGCGCAGTGACTGTTGCAGTTGCTGTATACCTATTGGTAAGCGTCTGTATTCTCATTAAAACACCTCAACCTGTTTTAAGCCGAAATGATGTACATGTGGAGAGAAAAAGAAACAATGATGAAGAGATAACATGAGCAAAAACTGGAGTGAATCATTTATGCCAGAAGTTTATTCACTCCAATACCTATTCTTTCTTAAATTAGGTTTGTGTGCTTTACTTAAGTCTCACTAAACTGTTTATTCAACTCAAGTAATGTGAGTAATGTACATGTTTGGTCTGAGAAAGGTACAAGACTAGGTTATTTAGAGTAAACTGAATTTTAATATTTTTGTTACTGGAAGTAATGCTTCAGCTCAGCACAAAATGTTTGAACATTGGAATAAGCAGAGCTTCTCTAAAGGTGAGTTATTTGTCTTTAATATATTTTCATGTGTCATGTATGCCTTTACAGGAAAGAAGGGTGAGCATTCTGACTGATTTTGTTTAAGGTGAAGGAAATTCTGCAAGTTTTTTATTTACATCTTGATCAGTTGGACGTGCATGCATGCACATGATTTCTCTTCACATCCTCTAATTTATATTAACCAGCCAGTGTGATTAGTGCATTAAAGGGACATTGAGCAGTATTGTTTGGGGGGGGGGGGGTTATATTGATTATATTTGGGTGATTGAGACTGGAAAAAACACAGTTAGTTGTTGAAAGAATGAATCATGTATTATTCATAAAATGAATAATACATTATTCATCATAATTATTAATAATTACATAAGCCAAATATTGATGCTAAGTTCTCAATAGTGAGCTAAATATTTAGTTTGAGGCTAATATGTATTTCTAAGCTAAATATGTAGCTAGCTAATATGCAAATTCGCCTGATGATAACAGCTGACTTCTCCCATAAATAACTTCTTTCTCTAACTACCGACATGCATCCTAGTTACTGATGGAAAAGACTATGGATGGATGGACATAGTCTATTACAAATCACCTGGCTTATTGCTGTTAATTTTTGACTGTGCAACTTTACAAACAGCACCCCATAGACAGCTAGTACAACCAATTTTTAGTCCATCTCTGAATTAAAATAAAATCTGATCCTTCGATTGTCTTCCAAATGTCCTGTTTCTCCAAACATATAACAGACATCTCTTCTTCAGGTATGCCATGTTTTTCATGACGCATAGCAATGTCCGTCTGGTTCCAGTTTATGCTTCTATATGTAAACGAATCTCCCATGCCGAATCTATCCCTGTAGTGTTTGAATTTGTTCATCTACTCACCCTCTTCAGAAAACAGGTTCCAATTAGTTCTGGATTCTCTGCACAGTTCTCCAGCTCCAGGAGGAATGTTCTACAGATAAAACACAGTCCAAACTAAATTCCTGCTATTCCACAGGCTCTTATCAGACCAATTTTCATGAATCAATAAGCTGAAAGTCAGAATCATATTTGCAGAGTTACAAAACTTTTTAAAAATTAGTTTTAAACAGGATGTTGATGTTGACTTAGTTTCAGAAATCATCATTTCAAAGCAGTTCTCCAAATAAGTTTTATCTGGTTTAATTTATCTAAAACTAAACCTGTTGCACATTCATTCATTCATGAATGAAGCCACTTTGTCCTGTCTATGTGTGCTTATAAAATACTTCTACTATTATCATGATCCTTGCTGCTGGCTCTATTGACAGATGGGAGAATAGGGGTATTTTCCCACCTGATAGTCTGGTAGACTCTGTTAAAGTTGCAAATGTTGTTACATTTTCAGCTGATGTGGTTCACTTTCTCACTCCATGTGTCCAATGAGCCAAACCCATTGAGCAACCTGTTCACTTCCTCGTCTGTGGTGGCACAGCACCAAGAACTACTGAAGGAAACAACTCAAAAAACATTGAAGAAGATACTGAATGCAACATTCTTCTTCATGAAATGAGGACAAAAATGGAGTGGTGTCAGATTTTAGCGGTTCCCTGCCTGACTTGTTTTGTCTTTAGCAAAAGACCACAAGACACGCACACTTGTTTTGGTGGCATTTACCCAAAATGCCCTGTGCTGTTGTCCACTTCCTGCTTTTGTAGCAGTCTTCAGTCTGGTTAGCATTTACATGTACAGTCGACCGCACCAGAGTTCATTTCAGCCAAACAGAAACCGAGTTTAGAAGCGGACCAGGGTTCACTTTTTTGGTCGGCATCAGAGTTCAATTGCACTCCTCAAATAAATCGTACTTTCTAGGCAAAGGAACTGGAGATTGATTAAAATGACTAAACAAGTCTGGTGTGAATGCACCCTAAATCCCTATTAAAATGTTTTCAGCTCCAGTGTAAAAAAAAAAAACATCAGAGAAAAGGCTGTTCCAGATAATTTTCACTTGACAATTAATATGTACATCTTGCATCATTTTTTTTTTTTTTAACAAACCGTCTATGGGACTGAATTGGACATTTCAGATGCTGTGATAATTGGTCACTCTCAATTGTCCTTTGCAGTGAGTGCATGCATGTTCGTTTTTCTTTTGAATGTCTTAATAGCCCTGTAATGGACTGGTCATCTATCTATAGTGAACCCCCTTCTTGCTCAATAACTACTGGAGATAGGCATTGTACTCTTCTACAAGGATAAGTGTAGACAGTGGATAAAGTAATGTACTCACAAGCCATATTCACAAAACATTTCCATCATAAATTTGGAAGATAAGCTGCTTCTCAGCTGCCTGACCATTTTTAAAGCACAAGCACATACAAAATCACACATAACTGTCTTACTAACCAAATAAATGGTTTCCTTGTCTTCCCTTTGATTTGTGTTAACAACCCTGTCTACTTACATCAGAATATACCGACACAAAGACAGACAACAAAAAATTTTACCTACTTGTTGTGAAAATCATATATTTCTGGCAGGTTGCCAAACAGTAAGTCTTGCTTATTCTCTAGGGTGGGGGGGATGAGGTGGCAGAGCTCCGAGTTATTCAGGTCAGCAACATAGCCCTGTGGAGCAGGTGCAGAGATAAATAGAACAAAATGAAGGAAAAAGTAGTCAATGAAGGCAATTAGGTTTTCCACCAATGTCTCTAACAAATGTAAAAGTCAAGAGTCTCCCTTTGTTGGAATAACATTTAAGGTATTCTTTAGGTGTTGGGTAGACTGGGACATACTGACCTGACCCAAAATCCTCCTGTCCCGGCCTGGTAAAAACCAGCTCCTAGTTCTACGCTAGTTGCTTCATCTAGAGGGTCCAGACCCTCGTCTACTTTAAAACAATTGCTTCCTGGAGGCGGGGACTCTTCTGTAGTTTCAAAACAACAGTCAGACTACAATCAAGCAGAATTGCACAAGAAGGCAGTTTTTTTAAATTTTATTTCCTTTATTTAACCAGGTATACCCTGTTGAGATCTAGATCTCATTTTCAAGAGGGATCTGGGCAGACATTTGTAAATGGCCAAGCTAGTCCTACAGTAGGGTTGCTTATAGAAGAAAACAGCAGTGGATGTTAGCTACTGCAAGTTATAAGTTTGGAGTTGCTGTGGGACTTGTTCTAGCACATTCCTAACATCCTTTCAGCTGTTGCCAGCTTGTTATGTGGAGGGAGTCGGATGGGTGAATGTGACTCTATTGTACTGAGCTTCCAAATTCAAGTGGCTTTTTGGAGGCCTAAACATATACAAAAACTCACCTGATTTTGCACATGCAAGGATGTGAATACAACATAAAATGTGCAGTAGAAATGAATCCATAGTGCTCTATAAAATTTTCAGAACACCCTTTTCATCTACCTTACTTTGGTATAGAGGTATGAAATTTTATGAAATTTATTAAACTTCCCAATGCCTACCTTAACCTCTCTTTTACCCATGCTCCTACTAGAGGTTTTAATTAATCGGCTAGAAATTTAGAAAGTTTTACTCACAAGGCATGGTGGATCTAACGATATCAATATACTGACATTTTATGCATGTCTAACAGGTGTAGCCCGGCTTGAAAGTTTGTTTATTCACCATGAAAATTAAACTGTCGTATCTCCTACAAAGTCACAAAGTTGGTCCGCAAGAACACTTAAAACTCAAAAAGTGTTATGCTGACCAAATCAACATGAAACTTTACCCAGAGTTAAAGGAGTTGGCTTTACCTAGTCTCCATTAGACCGCTGGCCAGAGGGTGTGGCCACATGACAGATCTAATGTGACACAGTGACCAAACGTTTTACCCTAGTTTACATGAGTACGATGCCCAGGATTGTCCATTATTTTCTTGATTTTATATTGGTTTTTGATTGATAACATCTTTTTAGTCCCTGAGAACAAAGTCACTGGAGTCTGTATTGAATGACCAACCATTAGGGTCTACAGAAGTTTCAAACTTTCTCTAATAGACAATAATTTCAAATAACATTTTCAAAGTTTTCATTAATCCTTTGCTACAATCAGGAGGTTACTACAGCTTCAATCAGGAAGGTTTAATTTCAGCCAAATTTTGAAGATTAAAGCATTGAATAAACATTTATTTCTTAATAAACCTGAATGTGATATCTTATTAAACCTTAACATTTAATATGCAATTTACAACATTTTGACCATTTACATTCATTTTTAACACATTTCATTATTTGCTTTAATGCAACAGTAAGATTCTTTTGCCAATCAATGAGACTATTGTATGGGGAGTTTTTATATATTTATAGGTGATGTGTCTTCTGTGCCGAGGCTTTGAAGCATGTGTCAAGTAATCCAGGAGGATTTTTAAGAAGCATGAATCGAGGCCTGTGTTGATGGAGCAAGCGGTGACCTCATATTCAGGACGAACCACATGACTGACTCAGTCTCGCTCTTCTGTGTCACTTTCTCTTTCCCCCTCCTCATCCTGGCTCCTGCTCCAACTACTCACACCTGTAATCAGTTAGCTCATCAGCCCAGGTCTTTTGTGCCAGCACTCAATCTCCCAGTATTTAAGCTCCTCATTCTCAGTCACAACTTGCCAGTTCATCCTGTTACTCCTTGTCACTCTCGTCTCTTCCCCCTGATGTTCCCATAGTTTCCTGCATGGCTTTGTTGGATTATTTTGTGTTACCCTGGATGTTCAAATTTTTTGTAAGTTGTATTCTTGATTTCATCGAATTCTTAACTCTCTATATGTACCCTACCTGCTGCAACTCAGTAAACTACTACACACAACATGACATATATAGTAATCCCTAGAATACAGGTGTCACACTCAAGTCCTGGAGGGCCACTGCCCTGCAATTTTTAGATGTGCCACTGCAGCACCACACCTGAATACAATAATTAGGTCATTAGCAAGGCACTGGAGAACTTATCTACACAAGAAGGAGGTAGTTAAGCCATTTCATTCCAGTGTTTTGTACCTGTAGCACATCTAAGAGCTGCAGGACAGTGGCCCTTGGGGCCTGGGGTTTGACACCCCTGCCCTAGAATATTGGGAAGTTAAGAAAATGTCTTATCTCAACTACTATAAATCTGAAGATGTGTTTCTAGCTACATGCACACTCAGAATGCGCAAGAAGAGCTTTATCTGCCAAAATGAACCCAAGCACAGGAAAGGTATTTAAGCCATAAATAAATAAGCTCCCACGCTTTGTAACGCGTCACAATCCTCCCCCCATTTGTTTCCAGTTTGTGTTATCTGTCCATTGTTTCATATAAACAGATTGAGACTATGATATGAGAGAGCTGTAATAATGAGTAACAAATAATAACTAGACACAACAATTAATCAAACCTAATAAACTAGAAACAAGAACTGACAAAGGCTGAACTTATGAAAGAACCTAAGAAACACAGAATAATAATGAAACTAGAATCAATAAATCAATCTCCAAAACAACCCAAGATACTGAGAGCATCTTCTTGGATATAAGGAAACAAAAAGACATTGCTGAGAATGCACATATACTGTACCTCCATGATGCTCTGTAATTCCTCCACATAAATTCTTTCTGATTCAATCAGCTCCGTCATGATGTGTCTGCAGAGACAAACAAAATACCAATAAGCACAGTGAGCAGAACCCCTGAAAGAGATGGATCACTCAAAATTTGAAAGTTTATTTGTGAACTTATTCTGGGGCAGCTAGCATGAAACTAAAGCAAATCTTACATTGGTCACCCTTTCACTATCAAAATAAATGGCAGGAATAAATAGCTGCAGGAGTCAGTTCTTATAGCACAACTTCTGGGCCCCAGAAAATAATGAGTTGTTTGAAGAAATATTTATGGGCTGACTGTTAATCAGAGTAATTTTTTTTACAATCAGTGAGTTGTGTATTTGATTCCAGCTTCCTCCTGTCACATGTCATTGACTCCTCGGCAAGGCACTCAACCCCATGTTGCCTAGTGATGTGTATGTCATTGCATGAATGTGATCACAATGTGGTGAATGTGGTTTTGGTAGCAATTTGAGTGGTTGCTATGACTAGAAGCGCTATATAAACTTAGTCCTTCTACATCAGAATATGCAGAACAGAGTAAGGGTAACTTCATCTTCCAAAAACAAGAACTCATCTAGAACAGAAAATTTACTAAATATTGTGCTTTACAACCAGAAGTGTGTGAGGAATTAAATCAACAACTAAGGCAACAACAAAAACTAGCAAAGAGTGGCACAAAGAACCTTAACCCAATAGAGTTGGTGTGAAGACCTTCACATCAAATAAATATTAAGACAACAATACAAGTTTTATTATGCAGCACAGTGGGGAAAATCTTTTCAAAATCAACAGTGTTGTTACTGTCTAATGAATTAGTTAACTGAAAATAAGAAACTTTCTTTTTAAGTGTGAATCTTTGTGTGAAAATGTGATGATGGTTTTGAACAAATACAAGATGGCTTTCTAGCATGAATGCATAGTGCTGCACAAGATGACCCTTATTTCTCATTAATGTACTGTGTCTGAACTAGAAACAAGCTTAACTTTTTCTGTTCAGTCAGACCTCCTGCAACAGTTTATTGGAGCTGGAGGATTGTTCAGTCCAGAAATAGTGTTTTAGAAATCTTTACAGCACTTCCACTAGATGTGTATGAAAATCAATGTTTTAACAACATAGTGGTCCTGTGGACTCAGTTTGATTGGGTGAGAAAATCTTAAAGCTTTATGTCTGAACTCATTCAGTTATAACATCAACTACTTCGGTCCACCATCAGCCTACACTAAGCTGATCAGCATAAGGTTAGCTAGCAAGTAATCTAGCATGTAGCTCTTTTTACAAGAGATAAATGAGACTGCTAATTAACAAATTGGCAGAAAATTGGATCATAAATGCTTTTACTGTCAATGTTTTCTTTGTGTGGGGTTTTTGTGTTTTTCTGTGTTATCAGTCTAGTTTGAGTATATTTCTAGGTTTCAAGCGTTTTTCTTTTGTGTACTGCCGGGTACCCGTTGTTTCTTGTTTGTTCACTAATTAGTATTGGCTACACCTGTTTTTGAGTTATTTAAGTTTGACGCGCTGCAAGTTTGGGGGGCAGTCTTCGTCAGGTCTTCATCTGAGTTCGAGTCTGACTTAGTGAAGCTCGGTACTAGTTTATGTCTGAGAGCCCTCTCTGAAACCGAGGGCTGCAGTGTCACCCGGTGAGTTTCTGATCTGCAAAATGAAGATTAAAAATAAACTCTCTAAAAGGAGGAGGCCTCTTGGTTCCTGTCAACCTCAAGCAACACACTTCATGACATTTACATCCTTAAGTTTTGTACAAATAAGAAGTGAGCAGAAGGTCAACAAAGGGTTTTCAGTGAACAGCTTTGTTATTACAGAGAATGCTGTTACAAAGCATTCTAGTTTTGTTTCCTTCCGGCCTGAATGTGTAACTACAGTCGGACAATGCTCACAACATTAGTTTACACACAGCCTCATTCCTCCTGTGGTATGTAATTAGATCTATTAGATATAATGCAACTGGCTAAAGCAGCTCTGTCAGAAAATGTAAAGGGCAGTGTTTTTAGAGGGTAGTATCCCCTGAGGAAATTACTGACTTTCTGACACAAACTCAATGTCCAAAAAATTTTGTCAGTGAAGTCTGTGAACCCTGCTCCCCCAGCCAACAGTCTCCCAGAAATTGTTTGCTGGGAGAGTGATGGGTATGGAAACGATTTGATTTCCAAGAAACTGGAAGAAGGACCTGTAAGGAATACAGATGTTGCATTATTTAGGAGTTGGATGTAGGGGATACTGAAGGCACCCACATGAACCTAGAAAGAGTTCAATGGTTTAAACAAAAAAAGAGTTCAATGGTTTAAACAAAACCATTGAAAGACTATTCCTGCGGAGGAATAGTCTTTCAATGGTTTTGTTTAAAATCAAATAATGATGACATTTTTGGCATTAACCAAATGCAGCATTTTAGGTTAAGTTAGGTGGTGTTTTGTTACACCACAGGAAATTAGGACAGAGGAATATAGGATTCTTTTTCTCATGTTACAGAATTATTCAAAACAGGCTGGACATGAATAAAAAACAACAAACTTCTCAAACATCTCACAGGTGATAGTGAGGAGTGGAAAAAACTTTGAACATGTCTATCAGTGCCTGGCGGATGCTATATGTGTCCAACTGAAACTTTAGTTAAAACCTCCTTTTAGCTAAAGAAGGTTAACTCTTCTGTTGGTGGGCGGTGTGTTCATACATTTTTCTCAGTAAACAGTGGATCCCTGGCATTCAGGTGAGTTGGGAACCACAGCCAAATAGCTAATACCTGTAAATAGGGACCTCATCTTAAGATGTCTATTGCTGCTTATTTAAACACCAAATACAGCACTGACAGGAAACTGTCTTAGCACTGCCATAAGACCCTGGTCTTCTTTGTCTCTGCTCTTGGGGGTACAACCAATCAACAAAAAGAAAAACAAATGGCACTCCTTGATTGGAATGATGATTCACAGCTGCATTTTATATAAATAATTTAGTTATGTCCTGTGAATAGGACATATCACATATTCATGGAAAAAATCCATGAATAGGTGAATTATCCACAAATAATTTGAAGTTACACTACACAGAAAAATCCGTGAACACTGAACTGCAATAGACGGAGGTCCACTGTACTCATTATTGTTGATATATTTTGTTTATGATCCAGTTTTTTATTTGATTTCCACAGATAAAGAATGAGATCAAACATCAACATGGAAACACTTCTTTAGAAAGACCTGAATATTCTGTGGGTGTCATTTTTTTACATGACTGTAAGTCAGGCCTACTCTCCTTGTTACCTTAGTTGTTTGTGTCTGTAAATGCAGAAGAAATCTGATCGTCTTGACTTTGTAAGAAGTACATGGAGCTTTAAACCACAAGCCAAATGAGACAACGAAGTGGCTCCTCCCATTCCTCCATGAGCCAATCATAAAAAACACTCTCTCTTCCTCTACAGCACATCCAGGACAGTTTAAAAACAACAGTTCATAGTTTATTCAGCTAACTGGAGCAGAGGAGTGTTTAGGTGTGAAGTGGGAGCTGTTCAAAGAACAACATATTGGATAAAGAAGAATTAGGAGTTTTCACAGATGGATATATGCTGAACTGAGATGAACAGACCAGGGCATGCAAAGTTGGATCTTTACTTGAACTCAGTCAAAGACTCGACCATAAAGTAGCCTGGTAAGTCAAAACATGTCTGATTATCAAATGTACAAAGAACTGGCAGATTGAAAACTTCATAGAGGTGAGGAAGGCTGATTGTGAACAAGCTGTACCCTCAGGGATAAAAAAAGTCTTCTGAGTTCCCAGAGTTTAGCAGAGATATTGAGCTCTCTAATGTCCTCTCAAATAACAGCATACAGAGTATGATAAATCATTTATCCACATTAAGTTAAATATCTTATTTGCTCCATGTTTAGTAAAGCATATACCTTTGAAACATACATATTTATTTTTTTCGAAATTGATTAGACAGCAAATGTGTTATGTTAACTGAAGACAGCGAGAGGTTCCAGTAACTGTTTCATAAGAGCCGAATGTGCTTAAACATGTTAACTGAAAAATTATCTTTATAGTTCTGCTTCCATTTGAGAAGCACTATTTAGGTTTTAGAGTCGTCAGAAGTGCAAACTAAACAGAAATATGCTGTTCGACACCCACAATGTCCAGTTTCCAGCTAGCATATAGTTTTAAGTTTGATGCTCGTAGTTATGTGTGCCATTTCTGTCGTGGTGTTCAGAAGAATATCAGCATCCCTCTGATTCAAATAACATTCTGCTTAGAGTTCACTTTAGATAGAAAAGAATCTGCCAACATCTAAAGCTCTACAGACTTCACTTCATCAAGTTGTTAAAGTCAGTGTTAATGACTCAACAATAGGAAGAACTGGGCAAAAATGGCCTCCATCCAAGGGTTCTAAGCCAAAACCACTGCTGACCAAAACATTATTCAAAGACCCAACTAACATTTGTCAAAAACATTTTCCAAGTTATTAAACAAAAGTTATACCTTTTGCAAGGTGTGTGTTCTGTTACATGTGGTACACAGTCAAACTCCAGAACACTGAAGACTGTCTGTAACTTATGAAACCTTGAATTTTTCTATTTAACGATATGGTTGGCCTGCTGTCCTGCATGGCTTAGACACATCCCTGAATAAGATGACTGCATTACGTCCTCAACCTGTCATCGAGTTCAGAGGAAACCTGACTGCGGGTGTTTACTGCTGAGGGTGAAGCAACCAATTACTAGATTTGTAGGGAATTACTTTTACACATATGACTGGGTCTGTTTGGATAGATTTTTCTTAGTAAGTCGTATTTTAAGGTTATCTTTGTATGATATAAAAATTTGTGGAAGGAGTAGGAGTTCTTCCAAAGCGATGTCCTGACTTAGCCCTTCACTGCTGACCTTCCATTGTTGTTTTCAAAAATAAGGCAAAAGTTCAAGAAATCCCAAAGTTTTAAAGAGTCAATAATCAGTGTAGAATACCAGAAGTTCAATCAGGGGTTGACCTACCTATGCATTTTGTGTTTTAACACCAACCCCCACCCTCACACGGTACTGCGCTGTCAGTGAGCCATATATCAAAATAATACAATTCTTATGATAATTCTTAAGATATAATTCTTAAGCCATATCTTAAGATATGACTTAAGGAATCTCTTAATTCATACCTCTAAGTATGGAGTTCTGCTGAGACAAGTTGAAGTCTTTCAGATTTTGCACTGAAGATGATTTATTGCAGTCCAAATTGCTCTAAATAAGCGCAGCATATCCCAAATACCAGGATCAACAGTTGGCATCGCTGCATGGACAGTTTTTACACCGTGCACAACTCTGGCTCAGTGACGGACAAAGCAAAAAAAAGAAAACGTGCAGGGTCCGACATCAGCCCCTGCCCTCGCACAGTACTGCGCTGTCAGTGAGCCACATATCAATAACCAGCAGGAAGACCAGCATCATGAGAGCTCAAATAATTTCAGCGAGAGAATAGAGAAGGTGTCAACACGTATTCTACCCATTGCACAAAGAAGAGCAAACAGGAAGCTGATCATCCTCTCTGTCCGTGTGCTAACATGGAGTTGACCCAGCTGTGAGTATATTCCACTGTTCAGCATGGATCACCTGTCTTTAACACCTTTACAGAGTAGCTTGTGTGTTTGGAGGGTGTCATTGTGATGCCTTGTTTTCCCCAGATACATGTTTTTGTATTTATGTTGATTGCAGAACATGACTCACATCCTTCAGATGCTACAGTGGCTCTAAAAAGCCTTGCTACAATGCCAAGGTTTATTCAAAAATACAACCACAAACAATTTGTTTTTGGTTTATTTGTACTTTTTACAAAAATACTGACTTCCGTCCTGCACAATTCCCCTAAAAACAAGCAAAGAGAAAAAGAAACAAAAGCAAGAAATTAAGAAAATAAAAGTAAGTGTGAATCCTTCCACTGAGATGCTAGAGAAGAGAATACTCTTGATCCCCAAATTCTGAGCTCACATCAGAAGGTTTTGGGCCAAAAGTAACATAAAGAAAACATTCCAGCTGAAGTAAAGCAACCCCAGTTCATGATCCTGCCACCACTGTCTTTCACTGGCAGAGGTCTTCTTTCACGGATAAGCAGCGCTGATTTTTGGTTAAAATACTGTTTTGACTTGAGGCCCAACGATTTTGAATTCATCATAGAACATTATAATGATCTTAGCCAACTGGCTGCTTGATTCTCCAGTTTTAGACTCATATTTTTATTAATTTAAAAGAAGTCTCTAGTTACAATAATATCTCTGTTGTCTCACTAGTTACTGGTGGCTATCTTCACTCTTGGACAGTGTACATGTAATACTAGCTATGTTTCCACTACAAATCTGCACAAATCTTTATTGATATTCTGCAGTTAAAAAAACAAAACAAAAAATACCAAATTGTGATGTTTCCAGTAAATCAGAAATTAATTTAAAATCACAAGTGAATAAGCTTGTTCGCACAGTAAGACATTAAAAAACAATGCCAGCGATGGATGTAAACAGCTACATGAAATATAATCATAATTCCATCTATCAGCTATCAGGGGAGACATCAGCGTTTTATTTGGGGTTTGGAACAACAAGCCCCTTATTAGGAGCAGCTACTTAGAGAAGATTCAAATGTCACACAAATTTTTATGAAATATGCGATGCTGTGAGAGCTCTGGTGGAGCAGCTGCACACTATCCGGAACAAAAAACCCTAAAAATAATTATAAATCAGTAATATCCAGCTGACCATTAGTCATGTGATGCTATAAAAAGTCTATCAGCAAAATGTATCTATTTCGATATAGCTGAAAAACTACCTCATCCCAGTGCAACAACTTAACAAGAACAGAGTTTATTCAAAATTGGGATATTTCTATAGAGCAAATTTATTTTTGAAATTTCAATTTGGACAATTCTATGGTTAATGAAAACGCAGCTACTGAGGGATTTTTTTTCTGTCTTTTTCCTGACACTTTTATAGCATACTTTGTAATCTGAATTCAACCTATCACTTTACCTAAGGGATAAAAATTTGCATTTTATCAAGGTTTCTAAGCTTTTAAAGACACAGTACAGCTAGCTCAAAAAGATATAAAAGTAAGTGCTAGCAAACAAAGCAAATCATTAAATAAATGAAAAAAAAATGGACCTAAAAATTTTAGGCCATGGGCTACTAGTCTGGAATGTCTTTGTTAAAGTGATGAGTGAACATCAGGACCATCCAAATTCTTACCAGCCTACTTTTTATGATTATCTGATACAAGCCATGTTACCTGAGCCAACACGTGCTTTAAAGTATTGCTCCAAATGCTGGCAATTATTGCAAAGTTTTATCCTTTCTTTATAGACCTTACATGTTACATGAAACCAAACCCAAGCAGTGAGGGTTCCATTCAGGACTGAGCCACAGTGTAAGCCCAAATATCAGCCCTAGCAACAGGAGACGAGTCGATCTCCTTTAAACATGCAGACACAAACAAACCGGGACTGTTACATGACTCCAGCGATCGGGTTCAGCCCTTTGTATTTTAATGCTGGCTGAGGTATAGCGGCTACCTCTTCATGCAGGTCAGCCAAACTGGTTTGCTCCACTGGGATCCTCCTGAGTCTCATGTGTCTGCTGACTTGCCTTGATGTCAGAGGCAAATAACTAGTCTGTCATTTACTTTTAGCAGGGTTCTGTGAGCATCCTGTTCTAAACCGCCCTAATATGCAAACATATAATATTTTCATTTGGATTTACTTATGTTTGCATTCTAAACAGCTTTCATCTGTCCAGGAACATCTCCCATTAAACTACACATCTGGGTCTACAGCTATGTGTGTTGACTTACGAAGGAACTTATGAGAAACTATTCCCTTTTCAGATTAAAATACCTTTGTTTCTTAAACCACATTAGTTAGAGTTTAAGTTTGTCTTTGTTTCCTTGTAAATGTCTTATTTGGGAGTTTGAAATTAATATTTTAGAGTTACCTATTCTATGTATTGGTTTCAAAAATTTCATGTTGTAAAAAAGTGAGATATAAACATTCATATTTTGTGCATGTTTTCTTTTGTCTTTATGTTATTTACCTTTGCTCATTTTTTAGTTAAAAATACAACAAAACGTGTTTTTGGTGCGACTTCTAATTAATACTAATGTGCTTTGAGTACATTTTCCCACAAATCTACCTAACTGGTTGGGAAAGGCATTTGAGAAAAAGAAAACATTTCAGTTCCTTCATCATGTCTTACCCTGAAATACATTATGTAAGCTATAGCATTGAGTGTAAGAAAAATATGCATTATTACAAAAAACTACAGTGGGGAAAAAAGTATTTAGTCAGTCACCAATTGTGCAAGTTCTTCCACTTAAAAACATGAGACGTAGGTTTTGGGCCAAAAACCTACGTCTCAACATAGGTAGAC
Organism: Girardinus metallicus; assembly: GCA_903067095.1. Classification (NCBI taxonomy): domain Eukaryota; kingdom Metazoa; phylum Chordata; class Actinopteri; order Cyprinodontiformes; family Poeciliidae; genus Girardinus; species Girardinus metallicus. The sequence continues at coordinate 32,517 of CAEGAE010073399.1, forward strand.
CTATGATGTCAACCGTAGTTGACATCATAGGTAGACCTTAACTATGAGAGACAAGATGAGATCTGGAGACTGGCTAGGCCACTCCAGGACCTTGAAATGCTTCTTACGAAGCCACGCCTTTGTTGCCCTAGCAGTGTGCTTGGGATCATTGTCATGCTGAAAGACCCAGCCACATTTCATCTTCAATGCCCTTGCTGATGGAAGGAGGTTTGCACTCAAAATCTCACAACACATGGCCTCATTCATTCTTTCTTGTACGCAGAGCAGTCGTCCTGGTCCCTTTGCAGAGAAACAGCCCCAAAGCATGATGTTCCCACCCCCATGCTTCACAGTTGGTATGGTGTTCTTTGGCTCAGCATTCACTGTCCTCCAAACACGACGAATCGTGTTTATACCAAACAGTTATACTTTGGTTTCATCTGACCATATGACATTCTCCCAGTACTCTTCTGGAACATCCAAATGCTCTCTAGCAAACTTCAGACGCGCCCGGATATGTACTGCCTTAAGCAGGGGGACACGTCTGGCACTGCAAGATCTGTGTCCCTGGCGGTGTAGTGTGTTACTGACGGTAGCCTTTGTAACTTTGATCCCAGATTTCTGCAGGTTATTCACTAGGTCCCCCGTGTGGTTCTGGGATTTTTGCTCACCATTCTGACCCCACAGGTTGAGATCTTGCGTGGAGCCCCTGATCGAGGAAGATTAGCAGTGGTTTTGTAGGTCTTTCATTTTCTGATTATCGCTCCCACAGTAGATTTCTTCACACCAAGCTGCTTGCCTATTGCGGATTCAGTCTTCCCAGCCTGGTGCAGCTCTACAATTCTGTTTCTGGTGTCCTTCGACAGCTCTTTTGTCTCTCATATTTGATGTTTACCTATGATGTCAATTACAGGCTTCTCATCTTTTTAAGTGGGAGAACTTTCACAATTGGTGACTGACTAAATACTTTTTTCCCCACTGTAATTGCACAGAAAGAAAAATTTTATGTAATCTGTTTCTCAATACAAACCAGAATGCAGCATTTACGTATTGCTGATACCCTGGTAAACATGGGTGCCAGCAGTCTTATCCCATGTCTCCTTAATCAAAACAATCACCTAAGTCTTTTAACAGATAGAGACCCAACATGATACAGTACAATGTTGAAAAGACTTTTTGAAACAGACTTTCTTTGTCAGTAAATAATTCTTTTGTCTAGAGTTGAGTTTTTCTTCCTCCATTGCATTTCCTTAATCACAACAAGCACGTGTTTGACAGTAGCTGACTACATTGATTCAGTAGGGAAAATATGCAAGCATTAAGAAAACTTTTTTCAGATAATCTAATCAGCTTGATAATTACTGACTGCTGGCTTATAAAAAAAATTATAAAAATAATCTCTAAAAAAGCACATTGCCTCTTTTTGTTTAATGATGTATCTGTATGGATGGTTTATTGATGCTTATTTGATCAATATCCATCAGATTTCATTGAGTTTGTTATTTAAAGCAAATTTAAATGAGTGTTGCTGCTAAAGAATATAATTCAAAATCTAATTACTTCTGTATTTTCCCAGGTGCTTTATGGTTGCTCCAGTTCCACGTGTTTCAGTATCCTGAGTGGTTGAAGACCAAGAAAGTGGAGCAGAGAAATGAAACCAGTGCAGGCCTTTAAGGAGAAAAGAAACAGGCAGCATGCTGCCTTTTGTTTGCTGAAGGAGGAAAGTTGAACTCTGCTGAGATCTGGTTTCACCATGATGGCGCACTTCTGTTTCTGCATGCAATCCAGAAAATATGGAGAAAGCACTTTGCTAAAGAACATGAAAAAGGCCTACTGGACATGACAGCGCTTGGTAGTTGGAGGGATAGAAAGAGAAAAGGTAAAAGGAAAAGAGACAGAAGACAGGAAAATAAGAAAACTCAAACAGTGAAGAATGTGCTGCTGATGTTCAAATATATATAGTCATAATGTTTATGAATTTTCGGCGCATCCACAAGAGGCAATGTGTGCACCTGCTGACCACAGCCATGGTGCTTTGTGTGCTGACAGTCTGCTGGGAGGAGCTGGATCTTCATGTTGTGAGCCACATGAGATCTTATTCATACCGTTACCTGATCAACAGGTACGACTTCCTCAATACCACTTCTAGCTCTGGCAGCATGGCAAGTCACTCAGTGACCTATCCATACCTGATCAACCACCCCAACAAATGTAGAGCTGAAAATGGCAAAGACTGGGATGATGTTCTTTTGCTTTTGTTTGTAAAATCCTCCCCAGAGAACTTTGAGCGGCGCCAGGCCATCAGGGAGACGTGGGGTAATGAGAGCTTTGTCTGGTCAGAGCTGGGGGTGAATGTGAGGCTTCTGTTTGTTATGGGTGTTTATTCAGGTGTTGCTCAGAGGTTCCGCCTCCAACACGCCCTGCAGCAGGAAGACAAGACTTATGGAGACCTGATCCAGCAGGAATTTATCGACACGTTTCACAACCTGACCACCAAATTGATCATGCAATTCCACTGGAGCTACATGTACTGCTCGCAGGCACGCTTTCTCATGACAGCAGATGATGATGTTTTTGTTCATATGCCAAACTTGGTGAGGTACTTGCAGCATCTTCTGGTTAGCCAACCAGGTACAAAGAACCTTTGGGTGGGGCACGTTCACAAAGGAGCTCCTCCAGTTCGCTGGAAAGGCAGCAAATATTTTGTCCCATATGATTTGTACCCCTGGCCTTCGTACCCAGACTACACAGCTGGAGCAGGGTATGTAGTTTCAGGGAACGTGGCTGCAAAGATCTACCACGCCACTCTGTTACTGAACTCCTCGCTGTACATTGATGACGTCTTCATGGGAATGTGTGCCAAAGCTGTGGGGGTGTCTCCCATGCAGCATGTATACTTTTCAGGGGAGGGGAAGGCTCCTTACCACCCCTGTATCTATGATCACATGATTACATCACATGGGCACTCCACAGATGTGCACTCACTGTGGCAAGCAGCCATAGATTTTCCAGCATCCAACAGCACCAGAGGATTTCTGGGTAATCTGTATTGCACAGCAATTAGGGTGATGCTACTGTGTCGGCCGTATTACCAGAACACCTATTCCTGTACTGCAGCTTTTACATAAATAATCTCTGAGACACTGGTCAACAGTTGATATTACAAAAAACGAAAATAGTGGTTCTTTATGTTTGTAATAATGTTTGTGCTAATTGAGTTGTCTTCATGTTGTCTTGCAATAAAGACCAAATATTTCCTGCGCAAGTATGTTCTACTTTTGAGTGATCAGAAACCTTAGCTTATATGTTGCTTAACTTATTTGAACAGCTTTGAGCCCTTAAGGTGTATTCATGAGAAAACTTTTCACAACTGTGATTCACACAAGTTGCTGATGAGTTTTAGCTCTGCATAACCAACAATAATGTATAAGATTAGAAAGTATGAAATCTAATCTTTCCAATGACAGAAAATACATGGAAATCAAAAAAGTTCTTTACAAGTGTACTGATAATGTTTCAGGGCTATTTATAATTTAGAAGCATAATAAAAGAAATATAGACTTGGATTGGTTTGGCAAAAAAGAACAGTTTCTTTCAGCCAGTAGATAGCCAACATAGCCAGTGTAGGGCACAGCTCTGCTCACCGCATCGTCACTGTCATATCATATTCAACACAGCAACCTAGATCTGCATGCCTGCGGCATACTGTGTATTGTAATAAGAGTTCAAAAACCGAAGTCCTGCAACTCACGCTGAGAAACTTTCCAACAGTATCTTCAGGTTTTCTTTTTAGTGACCAATTGTTAAGCCATTCATCCATTATTATTTTTAAACACAATCCTTTGGTAACCTAGCTGCAGCGTCACACTTTGAGCTTTCTGCTCTTTTTTATATTAGCACATATTTAACAGGCTTCTCCATCCTTGCTTAAGACAACATGCCCTGTTTCACTGAGACCCTGAAGGTCATGCAGACTTGTACTGTTTGCCCTAACCCCCCATCACTCACATGCACTTAAACCCACCACTGAGATTAGAATCAAGACTCGAAATGAATCAGTTCAACATAGCGCTGCTGAATAATCTCCGTCATGTTTTCCCATCATGTGTCATGAGGTCGGAGGAGCTGTTAGTTCAAACCAGAAATGGCTGACGTGGCTGTCACTGATTTATTCTTTTTGACTTTATCTTGTTTTAAAAAATAGCTATAGACCAGAGAAAAACTTAGAAAAGTCTTTACTTAAAAAAACATTGCTAGAAAGTCTGACTTTCTTCTTCATTAATAGAATGGTCTGACGACATCAGCACCTGGGGTCAATGGAGCGTGTGCTGACAGCAGCGTTTCTTATACCTGCGTCTATTGGACAGACTCTCCTCACTCTCATTTGATACAGCAACATGGGTGGAGCCTCCCTGGCTTTCCTCATGCATCACCTCAATCTGGGAGAAATATAAACACACAAACACTTACACATAGTTATGGATTCGGCTTTTACCAATATAGGACTTTTTTATGATTAGAAGATGACCATAGCAAAAGAATACTAGATTTAAATCCATTTTTAAATTCTTGGATAAAATCTTGGCCAACTACTAGATTGCATATATATATATATATATATATATATATATGTGTGTGGGCGTGTGCGTGTGTGTGTGTGTGTATGGGATGTGGTTCCTAAATTGACGTAATTTGACCTTGTGGTGCCACACACACAGACCTCATGCACGAATCAAGCATAAATCAAGATTAAGGTCAATGTCGTTGTCATCTGTTCTGTTTCGTTGCATCATGGGAAGCCGTATACTCTAAGTGATGAAGTACCTTGATGCCCTTGGTCTTGCGTATGTTCTTCTTCTTATTAGGATCTGCTTCAGCTGGTTGCTTGCCACTGTTTGAGTTATCAGAGAGCTTTCTAGCCAAGGCTGAAATTAAATGAACAAAGAAATTAATTATATACTTAATCACACATACTCTTAATTGCATTCAGGCTTTGGTTGAACTCATGTAGCTGAAGTACAGGAAGAGTATCAATTAGCCTAGTTTCAAGGACAGTCTGTATAAGTTTACCGTCTGGGGCAGTAAACTTTTAAATTGTCTGAATCTCATAGACAAGTTTTCTATGCATTTGCATGACTCTGTTGAATTGAAACATGTCCCACTCACGCTGCTGGCCCCCAGGAGTCCTGGCAGGGTTCTTTGGTGCGGAGCGTTTAGGAGATGACTCAGGCCGTGGGGCCACCGGCTGAATGGGTCTGGTCTGTTTGGCTGACAGCCTCTTCAGGCTAACACGTCGCTTCTCAAACATCTCTTGAACATCCTCCAGTCGCTTGAGTGCCTTCAGGACGCTGCCCTGCAAATGTACATTAAAATCAAATGTCTCAACATTATTTCTATTCAGAATTTAATTAATGGTTTTCTGTGTACTGTACCTTTACATCCTCTGACAGGATAACCTCATACTGGTTGTGGAGGTTCCTCAGTTCTGTCACGTGGTTCTTTTCTGCCGACTCCAAGAAGTTTTCAATGTCTGTTAAAGCCGATTCTGCCCCTTCCTGTGACTGACACTTATCCACAGCTTGGGAAGCCAGTAGGTAGATGCCAGACTCACACCACTGGTTAACCTGAACAAACAAAAATACCAACAGAGTAGATCTGGGCCAGTTTTTGGTGCCATTGTCACGTTTCTTAAGCTCTAAGACAATAAGCAAATCTTATTGACAAATCACTACTGCAGAATTACAGGCTAATTGCCAACCTTCCATTTACCAACAAAATTATTGAAAAAGCTGTTTTAATAGTTAAATAGCTTCCTAACTATAACCAGCCGCTTTGCTGTTTCAAGTATTACACATGAACGTGTCAGACATGAATCCAACCAGAAGTAAACTTCCACACTAGATTAAACTAGTGGAATTCCTGTCTGAATGCATTGAGTTTGAGTTAAAAGTTCTCTGTGTTCTGAACATTTTGTCCAGCAGTTATTTTCAAGCCTTGTGTCTGGACTAATTATAATTAAAGAATATTGATGCATTAAAACCAAACATCTGATTTGTTTTCTGAGACTAATGTTTCTAAAATGCATCAACCGTTTCACATCCATACCTTCTCAATGCCCATGTGTACATGCAAAGACTTAGACAAGACATCAGACTTCTTCTTGGCGTCGTTGCTGAAATCATCGCAGCAACGCCGGAGCTCCACACACTTCGGCCGGATGGAGTCCACGGCGTAGTGGTCACTTTGGATGAGCTGGTCACCATGCATTGCATGGAGCTGGGCCTTTTCTAGTGTGGGCTATAAAAACAAGTAAAGTCAGAAATATAGCAATAATTGTTAACTGACAATTTTACAAAAAAGAATTTTGTAAGCATTTAAATCTGGGGTTTTGGAATAATGCTAATGAAAATTAAAGCAGTTTTAGCTGCATGACATGTTGGAATTACAACAAATGTTCAAAAGCTGAAAGGTAAAGCACATCACCCTACTTCTAAATCCTTCCATGGCTTCCTGGAACTCAGAGAATAGACCATAAAATAATGAACAGCTTAGCACCACAAACGCACACCACATTAAAGATCTGCTGCTGTTTACCACAAGACCTCTTGGGTCTTCTGGTTCTGGTCTACTCTGCATCCAGAACCAAAACCAAACATGGAGAAGCACCATTCAGCTTCTATGCACCACAAATCTGGAACAAATTTCCAGAAAACTGCAAAACAACTGAAACACCGAGGCTAAAAACCCACCTGTTTAGAGTTGCATTTGATTAATAACTGGAACATTGATCAATACATTTGCTTGACAATGGCATTTGACAAAATGTAATGTTCTTTGCTGTTTCATAATTGGTGACTGATTGATGTTTTGATGATGTAAAGCACTCTGAACTGCATGTTTACTGAAATGTGCTATAACCATAAGCTTGACATGGTGACATCTGTACATCCACCTCTTTTTTGCATAGACCTAATATGGAACAGATTTTTGAATGTATCTGTGATGGGATCTTCATCAGAACTCCCTTAAAAAGATAGGATTTATTTTAAAGGACTCAAATTGTTAGTGGAAGAGAAAAAGAAAAGCATGTTGGTGTAATGTTTTACGTTTGTGTCCTTTTGTACTCTTTTTGGGTTGACAGACCTGAACCTTTTCCTCAAGTGTTTTGAGCTCCTTTAGCAGATGTTCCACTCTGGCCACACAATCTCCAGCATCAGAAAGGCCTTTAAGGGAGTCCATCCGTGTGTCCAGAGTCACTTTAACCTGAATAAGAAAAGTTAGAAGAGATAAATGAAAAGCGTTCATGGATCTTCTATTCTTATTTGAACAGGTTGTTGTTGAAAATGAGAATTTGTTCTCAACCAACTTACCTGGTAAAATACAGGTTAACATACAGGTTAACAAAAAATAAAAACATGCCTTATATGTACGAGTGGACTGAATTGACTTTTTGTAAAGTCATAAAAATAAAACAAAAATAATAAAGTTTGTTGCCCATTTATTCAGACTATGATGCTTGCAAGACATTTGGGCCTCATGCATAAAGCGTGCGTGCGCACAAAAAATGTACGGCGCCATTTTTTGTGCGTACGTACAAGTACAAGTACGTACACATGTGTGATTATACACATGTGTACGTGTGTATAATCACACGTACACATGCCGACTTTTTTACACAAGTCGGCATGTGTAAAAAATAACTTTATGTCAAAGTTTGCGTGAATATACGCACACTTTTTCGCTGGCGTGAAAATGTGCAACAGCCACACAAATTTTTTCTGTGGACAATATCAAACTACAAAGCGTCAAAACTCACCTAAATACACTGAAATCTGACTACATTCAATGTTATTTAGACCAAGAAGTTTCAAACACAATGTTTTTTCATGATTGTAATATTTTATTGTTTAAACGTAAATGATAAAACTGAACCGCATTTATCCTCAGACAATAACCTAACACGCACACAAAATAAAGAAAATAAAAATAAAAGGATGTGGAAACCTCACTCGAATGAATATAGTACTTTTCCTCACTTTTTATCTTATTGGTCTGTGCCCCATAGCGCATGAAATGCATCTATGTGGTAATTTTATTATGACTGAAAAAGAATACAGGGTTGGATCAGCAGATTAACTCCAGACAGGTCAGGTTTGATTATTTTTAAGGTGATCAAAGTGTGTATAATCACACGTACTCAAGTAGCTGCGCGTAGGTGAGCCACGTAAAAGTGGAGAGCTTTGGCTCTGATGGAGAAGATCGCCAATGGAAGGATTCAGAGGGAGCGATTGATCATATGGATCTACTGGGAAATGTTGATGATGTTTTATTAGCGTTTAGATTGCCCAGACTGATCATCCTGGATCTCTGAGCAAAACTTAAAGAGCCGTGTGGTATCGGTATCGGTCCAGTTGCAGCCATCCTTCAGTCGAGCCAGCCCCGCTTTGTGAATGCACCTTTATGGACAGAAAGCATCTCTATTCTGTAAATGTATAACTTATGCACATGATTCCACTATTTTGAATAAATGTCCACTTTCCCACTCAAATGACTCCCTGACAAGCTGTCTGCCTGGCTGAAAGCACTACTGTTCAAACAGGCATTTGCACAATCTCTTTATTTATTTATTTTTTTATTTGGATTTGTTTTTCTTTAAAATGTATTATTTTTATTTTTGTGAGGTGACCTTATGTGTCTTTAAAGCACCTTTTAAAATGAAACATATAGTTATTATTATAAGTATTTATACTGCTACAAACAAGGACGTTGCAATGGTTATTGCTTCACGTGGCGGCAGACTTCCGGGTATTTATACTAATTTACATATGTATTTATGGATGGCGACAAGGTGGACCAGCAGCTGCACTCAATTTCTAGCAAATTGGGATGTACAAAGGAAAGGTGTGCAGCCTTTATATGTCTGAATTTTTTTGTGAGCCACACTTTTCTAAATATTTCCGTTCGCCACGTTTGAGTGTGAAAACTGCGCATTCTTGTATGCGTGAGGACCCTTGTTACATACATCTATGCATGCTAAAAAACATGATAGAAAAAACCTGAAAAATCTATGTAGTCCTTAACAGATATCAAATCCTAAAATGGAGTATTTTATTATAGATTACGGTGGATGTTCCTACCACCTGTCATGGTGTGATTAATTCTCTGAACCCACATGCGCAGAACACACTCCGGAGACTGATCCAGTTAAGGAGATTTATTAGACGCAGTGTGCAAATATGTACAGGTGATGGTGGGAGGTCTCCCTCTGAAACGCTGGATCCTTGGGGGTTAGAACTTTGAACTGGGGGAAAGGCACGACTGTGGATCCGAGGCTGGTGGAGCTGAGAGGCCGGGGCTCGGTTGGAGGGCGGGCAGGTGAGTGGAGGAGCTGGGTTCCAGGATGGAATGACTTTCCAAAAGACTCAGGTCAGGCTGCCAAGGCGTCACGGAGGAGAAACCTGAGAAGAGGAGACACAGAGGTTCTTACTTCACGCAACAGGAGGTCAGAGGAAGGCTAATAACGATAGATACCATTACTGGCTAACACTCTGGCACTGGAGTGTCGGCAGCTCCGTCCAGATATACTCCTCCAAATGAGTCAGATATGCGTCAGGTGTGCAGCCGCAGATCCACGCCCTCCAGAAA
>CAEGAE010073407.1:0-29553 GCA_903067095.1 Girardinus metallicus
CCGCCAGAACCAGAACATCACTGCTTTAGAGGAGATCTGCTTGGAGGAATGGGCCAACATTCCAGCAACGGTGTGTGTCCCAACCTTGTGAAGACTTACAGAAACCGTTTGACCTCTGTCATTGCCAACAAAGGATATATTACAAAGAATTGAGATGAACTTTTGTTATTGACCAAATACTTATCTTCCACCCTAATTTGCAAATAAATTCTTTAAAAATCAGACAATGTGATTTTCTGAATTTTTTGTTTCTCATTTTGTCTCTCATAGTTGAGGTCTACCTATGATGTCAATTACAGGCCTCTCTGGGCAATACAGAGAGCGAGAAAGAAGTGGTTTGAGTTGTACTTCGGTTTTTCCCTTTTTCTGTGGAGCAAGGGTACAAAATTAATAATACCTACATTTCCAAGTTAACGGAATTATTCAACCTTGGCAGCGGCTATGGATGGTATGTAAAAGTCTTTTTTCCCTCCAGCGTTGTGCACAAAATTTCCGTATGTAAACAATAACAAGCAGGGGGTCTATATTTATAAATCTGCACATAAGGAATAGACAGTTAACGCAATCATTTTAATTTCATTGACAATAAATACCAACTTGTCGTATCTGGATGGAATATAAAACCAAGAGCAGAAACCGTAGTATAGTTTGAGACATAAAAATGGAAAAGGAATTTCTTAATATAATGGCAGCGTCTTTGTACCAAATAAAGAATTCTGGTCTGGCCGATCTTTGGAAATAAAGATTAATTTTAGTATTTAACTTAACAATGGCGTGAATTGCATATTAAAAAGATCAGCCAGTCCTGAATTCTTTATTCTGGACTGGCTGATTCAGAATTCGTCATGAATTGTGACGCACGGTCACAATTTATGTTTCACAACCAAAGGTAATGGTTGGAATGAAGAGCAGCGATTTGGTCCAGCTTTTTTTCACCCCAAAAAACCAGCACAGTGCCAACATTAGCACATGTTAGACTTTCTAGAAATCTCCCCAGTCATCTTGACATCACTCATGAACAAGATCCTTAAAATGTTTCACTTGGGGCACAGACTGACCCCACAAGGGACGAAGCAGTCCATTTTCTCCTGGATGAAAATCATGAGTAGTGAATCATTCATATTTCAGCTTTAAAGATAAAAATGGGACTCACTGCAATAGCATACATGGTGATGTTTTCTTTCTTGCTTTGATTGACAACTTCCGTCAGCTGAGGGCTGTCATGTGATTCACCATCTGTGATAACAATCATCACCTTCTGAGCTCCCGGCCTGCCACCACGCTGGAATGCCTCCAACCTGCAGTGAAGTGGAAAGATGTTTCATAGCTTCACTATATCCTAATTCTGAACTATTGATTGATTGATTCATCTTCTAGTTCCACCTAGTTTCCTTATGTGATCTCCAGCTTAGGAAACATTGTAAACAAGAGATATTTGTCAAAGGAGGCAGTTTGAAAAATATCTCATCTTTACTATATTTTGATTGCTACAAAATGCTACATAATGTCAGAATGTGCTGACATGTGACTAGCTAGGATAATATGTGACTTAACTGTTCAGACATAAGTTCCTTTGAAAAACATCAGGTGCTTATCCAATTTCAATTTAATTCAGTTCAGTTTATTTGTAACACAAATATTGTCTTGAGGCACCTAAAAATAATTGCAGTTCAATCACACATACGTTACAGTTAATAAACAGTGGAGTAAGCCCCATTAACAAAGTCAATTCAAAAAGTTTATATGTAAGGAAATCCAGCAGATTGCGTTATGTCCTGGACTTAGTGACAGTAGAAATTGCTTGCTCTCATTAACTCTACAGCAATCCCTCATACTAAGCACGCATGTAGCAACAGTGGAAAGGAAAAACACTCCTTTAACAGGAAGGAACCTCCAACAGAACCAGAACCTGGTTCAGTATAAGATGCCATCTACCACAACCAACTGGGGCTTTGAGAAGACAGAGTAAGAAAGTAACAATTTAACAGCAGGAGAGGGATACCACTTAAAGGAATGAAAGTCAGTCATATTCATCAAAGAACAATAGATACATTAGTTTACCCATAAGTTTTAAATTAACTCTTAAAATTAAGAAATGACAGTGACAGGCAGTGATACATATTAATTTGATCAGCATTCTGTCATACCGTGCCACACTGATCCCCAGTGCTGTCCTGGTCTCCTCTCCACCTCGTTGGTCGATGTTTCTGGCAGCATCCAGCACGTCCTCCACTGTGTGGTATTCACCCAAACTGAACTCATGGACGACTGTGGAGCCATACTGAATAACTCCCACCTACAATCAAATCACACTTAACTGAACTGTCATTTAGATAAAGTGTTACTCACAGTAGTATACCCAAAGCCAATGGACAGCATGCTTTCCTGTTATGAATTTATCTGCTCTGAAGAACATTTTAAAGTATTAATTTATACAACTAAAGCCTGAACACGTGTTTAAGATATATTGACATATGTGGTATGGTGAAGCTATTAATTCTTATTTTGAAGTAGAACCTAGCGTGTTTTGTCTCTGTTTCGTGTCTGGGTGTGCAACAGACAAACCTGTGTCTGACCTGGGCCAATGTAGAACTTCTGCAAGATGTTCATGATAAAGTTCTGCACCTCATACCAAGGGTAAATGGAGTTGGACCCATCCAGAACAATGACAATGTCCATAAATGTTTCACACCCTAGAGGATTGAAATGGACAGACAGCAAATTTCAAATAATATATGTATGTAAGTGTGTGTTGGTGTGGGTGGGTGCATGTGCGTGTGTATGGATGCATTACTCTGTAGAGCCGGTGCAATCGTCTGGGTGAGTTTGAAGTTCCGGTTGGCTTTGGTGCAGATTCCAGTGCTGTACAGAGAACTTCCACATTCATGAGACCAGAGAGGACCACAAGTCTAGGGACACATAAAATATAAAATACATCAAAAATTAATAAAAAATAAAATCAATTCAAAATCATATAAAATGCAAAAAAATTAGCAAAATACAAGGATGTAGATCAGATTTCTTTGAAGTTAATTAGCTTAAAATAAATTCTAAATTTCTGACTATGATGTAAATGTCTTTATTGGTCCACAACATAACATCTATCAAAATAAATTGGTGGTTGTAACAAAATGGCAAAAAGTTCAAGAACTATGAAAACATGCAATGTCTTCAAAAGACGTTGTATGTTTACAAAACACACCCCTCTTTTTCCTAATATCAGCTGCAAAGAAAGATGTAAAACTAGTAATGTAATCATTTTTTATTTCTGTGGCAAAATCATTTGTATAATTTAACATGATGAACACTGATGGGAACTAAACCTGACCAAACGCCAAAGGGCCTGCCAAGGTAGTCATGACACCATCGAGTAAGCAAATCGGACAAGCATGGTGTTAGCAAACCTTGATTACTACCACAGGTCTCCTCAGAGATTTTTCTATTATGTTGGCAGCAAAACGTTTTACTACCTTTATTGTCTATGTTTTGAAATTTGGTTGGTGTAAGAAAGTTGTTCAAAAAAATATTATTTAAATTAAATCAAATCAGTATGAACTCTCACCAAACACTCTTGAGGTACATCGATAAAGTAGCTTAATTATTTAAGCAGCAAATCAGCCAATCACATGGCAGCAACGCTTTAAAGTTAATGTGTGGTGAAAACACCTTGCTGAAGAAAACAGTAATAAGACGAGAGACGAAAGTTCCAACTTTGATATTTTTTGAGATGGACAAAACTCCAAATGTTCCAACTTGGGCCGGGACTTAAACATGTTCACTTAACTAATCTCATGGATTTGAATTCATCTCCAGTTTTAACTCAATTAATCAAGTTTTTTTTACATACCAAAGTCCTAAGACGGAATCATTTTACTGTGTTTCTGGTGCACCTTAAACACAATAAAATGTGTTTAAAAAACAACCATGAATGACAAAGTCTTGTTTCTTTGCTTTTATTGTGTATTTTATTAAATACACAAAACAAATGCTACTGGATAATTTCCAGTGGACAAATTATTACTCTATGCCCACTGGAAGATAATTTTTGCTTTGAAAAATAAATAAATAACAATCTGATTGGATGCTGAAAAACACTATTGCTGTATTCAAATGAACACAACAATAGTCTGAATGATCTGAATGATCAGGGGTTCCTGAAACAATTGAAAGCTAAATGGCTATAACTCTTCACACCAATTTGATGGTTGAAGAACCTAAATAACAGCTTACGAACAATAAATACCTTTGCTATTGAACACATCTATTTATTCAAGAATTTTGGAGAAAAAAAAAAGGTTTTTGAATTGAAAATGCTGCTCATTTTAGCTATGGTTTTTGATTAAAATGTGTGTGAAAATAATTATAAACCCTGCAATTAATTTCCACCACTAGTTAAAACATCTTGTTGAATCTACCTGCAAGCTGTTTCTAATGAAATGATTGATGTGAATGAGCCCATGCCAGTAATTGTTCCACATCCCTCCAAGCAATATCTATTGGTAGGTGCTGTAGGGACAGAAAGCTGTGACCAAACAGCATGTTAGAGTACTCCTCCATGTCTGCTGTTGAATCCTGGTTAACATTAATTAATTTCAAACTCAGTATGTTTTTTATAGCTCACCACAAAGCTGTTATCCTTGGAGTTGGAGGTCAGTGTCATTCCTAGTCTCATCTTGTCCTTCCTCTCTGTCACGTTGTCCAGAGAAAGTTTTCCTGATCAGGATGAAAACAATCTAGATGTCAAAAATAGAATGTGGCACGTTTGATCACTACATTCAGCAATCCTTAGTTATGTTAAGGCATTTAGGGTTTTCTTTGGATTAATCAGGTCCTTTCCTTTTTTCTATCTTAAGTGGAACAAAATCGCATTTTGGACAAACGCATCATCCTAAAAGGCTCTTTAGGAAAAACAACAATTTAAAGTAGAGTGCTGCCAGACAGCAAAGAGACTTTAACGAGGCCCCCTGCTGGGCAGTCCACAGACTGGTATGCTAGCTATTCCAAAAATTCATGTTTGTATCAGCATTGTGGTTATGGTAGGGCATAATCAAACATCGACATGAATCATATGCATACAAAAAGTCACTATATTTTACAGTGAGTACAGACTTGTCGTTTTGAGTGTGTTTGTTTTTAGAGTAAGGATGCTGACCAACTGCCTAGGCATAACCATTTGATGATGAATATGGAATTATGTTCTAATATTTGGATAAAGACGATATAAAAATCACACCAATACAAATCAAAGTGCTATCTATTAATTCATCTCTGAAATTGTCTTTTTAAACTGTGTTACCTTACAATGGCAACTTTTAACAATAGAAGTATCATGGCTCTTTCAGCTCCATCAGTGGAGAGAAGCAGCTGACATTCTAGGAGGACAAACTTTAATGCTTGACATAAAAGATGAAGAACGATACGATACAAACTCAAGCAGCAGCATTCGCTGGACAGCTCTTGGTTAAAGTAAACTAAATTCTGCCGAATTCATTTTTAATATCAGCTGATTTAAAACAAATATTCAGCAGTTTGGAATTCTCTAAAATGGACGTTTCATTTACAGGAAATATTCCTCAATATAAAAACAAATATTGATGAGATGATAACATGACTTGTAGAATAAAAATTTGTCAATTTACAGAGGATTGGACTGATTCAATCAACTTGAAACCAGAAATGATGACATCACCTTGTGAAGAACCTCTTCTCTGTCAGTGGAGTAAGTCGAAGAACACATATTGATCTTTCTCTCAGAGCATATTATGGAAAAAGCTGAAATATTTGTGACCATAATCCTATACTCAGTGATCATGGAAGTCCATCAGGCAGTAATCAGCATCCTGGCACATGAAGCGAGTGAGTAAAACTCACAGTAAACGCAGGGAGCAGGAACAAGTCCAACAAAATGTAGAATAGCCAATTTTCCCACACACTAACAAACCTGCATGGTAAATATATACATATGGAAACATGAAAAGAATGTAACAATAATCAACATAACAACTGTAAAAACTCAAATCACCTATTGCTTATGTCTGCTCTGAGTTTGGCACATTGTGTGCATATGGTGTGAGAATAATGTGTTGAACACTATACACACATGGCCAGAGTGGAAATGTTATGATGATTAGGAGAATTTGAACAAGGATTTTATTGAAGTTTTTAGCTTTAACAAATAAAGAAAAAAAATGATGGCTTTTGAGGTTGTTTTTTTTTTTTTTTCACAGAAAGGTGTGCAGATAACACTGCTGCTGCAGGTGATTCCATTCATGCCAATGGACTCTTTCACTAAGAATTTCTATCAAAAGGCATCAGACATGAGCTGCTTCTGGACTCCTTCTGACCATTCATAAATCACAACTTGATACAGGGATAAACCCAACATCTGAGAGAGCACACAAATGAAGGTCAGCAGTGTGAACTATAGGAAGTGTTGTATATTAAAAAATATACAATAACATCTGCATTAAGTCGGGCCATACTTTGATTTTTAAAGCAAAAATGGCAGAGAGTAATATCATTGTTGCTAGGTGAGCAAATACTTCAGATTTTGATTCAATAATTTTATATCTCACATGCTTAATCTTCTAAGACTGTGAATGTCATAATCTTTGGGACTTTGGTTTCATCACAAACCAAAGTTTGTATAGAAATATATTTTCTACATTTACATTCATGTTGTAATTTTTTGCTTTTTTTTGAGTAGATCATTTTATGCTCTGTTTGAATTGTGCATTTTTTCTGTGTTTATTCAAGTAATTTTACCTGAATTATCTTTGCATGTCTCCCTTCCAGCTGACATTCATCCTGTTAGTTAGACATATTAACCTCTCCAGCATTTATGCCTCTCGGCTTCTGCTATCCTCCTCTGGTCTCCACAGTCGTACGGCTCCTTGTTCTCTGGCTTCTTGATGTTCCTGGTTCCTCTCATATCTGTCATCACTTTTGTCTTCAATAAATGCACCACTATACATTATACTGATGCTACAATGGGATTGATGGGTATGTAAGAATACCCTTTTGCATTGTGTTGTAAAGTGCATATGCTACATAGGTCATCTCAAGCAATACATAGTTATACTTCAATGAAACACCATCAAGCTTTGTTCATTATGCAGCAATTATTTGAAAATGCCTCTGCCACATTATCATGATCTACTGATGATGATCTACTTGAGGTTTGCTCACCAAGGTCAAGACGGCTGCAGTTTGAAGAGCTTTTGATATCCAGTGGACATTTATAAACATCACCAGTTTGCAGTTGTCCTGTGTATTCAAAGGGAGCCCCGACCAGCAACCTGGAAAACACACACACAACTGTGTTTGCCTCTCATGCAGTACTAGAACTTCAGTCACGGTCTATCAACACAGAATTACTGAATAAAATGCAATGCCCCAGTTTAAAGCAATTATAGAACAGATGAGAAACAAAGTTATTTAGCTCTGTTAATCTGGAAAAGATTACAAACCAATTTCTTCAGGAGCACAACAATTCATCCAGGAAGTCACTTAAGAACCCAGAACATCAAATAAATTATGACAGGCCTCACTAGCCACATTTAGGCCCAAAACACACTGCTTGCATCTGACTTTTCAACAACCAGATTTCGACAGAACACACAGTCTCTCTATGGGACACCAGCAGAGTCATATACATGTGAATACTTTGCGTAACGCTGGCATTCCATATCCCTCTATCCCTGGGATATGGATATGGGTTTATCCCTGTATCCCTGAACTACCGGACTCGTGAGAGTGAGACAATACGACTTGTGTTCATATTGGTGGGATTTCAAGTCGACCCAGCAGTAAACAGAAAGCAAGATTGTTGTTTCATTCTTTCACTTTTCTATGCACTTCTGAGGTCCCACCACGGGTAAGTACTCTATTTTTTTTGTGAGTAAAATTGTTTAGTTTGTATTTTCCTCCAAAGCGGATGTGCTTCACTTTGCCACCGAGTCTCACCCGTGACAGTTCCATAAAATTGCTGCGTAGCTCCAAACGAAATAGGCTTCATGTCTGTCTTGGCCGGAGAATCAGAGACACAGCCACACAGATTTGTTTGTGATATGCACAATCCCATTGACTTTAACATATTCTATTTTCTGTGTACATCATCCCACCCAATTTTCCAGCAGGCTGGAGAGCAAAAGTAGATCTGGTGTGTTTCGGGCCTTAAGGTCAGTATTCATGATTCAACAATAAGAAACAGATTGGACAGAAATTGCCTCAATAGGAGAGTTGTAAGGCCAAAACCAGTGCTGACCAAAAATAAAAAAAATGAAAAGGCCCGTCTGACATTTGTTACAAACATCTTGATGTTCCGGAAGACTCTATTGGAAGAGTACCCAAGTCCAGTCCCTAAAAACTACCATCCTGCAACTTTTAGATTCATCCCTGCTCCAACACACCTGAAAGAAATTAATCACTTATAAACAGAGCTGAATGACTGCTGATGAGTGTTCTGGATATATGATTCTGTGTCTTTCCTCTGACTCTTTTAGCTGCTCACATGCACACACATGCCCATATTAAGTTAAGGAAATGACTTCAAGTTAGAGGCTTAATTAGAGACCTAAAAAAGGAATTGGATTTTATTGTTTGGGACCACTCTGTGTTTGTCCCTTAAGGCCTCATGGCAGTGGTACAGCGCTGAAATGGTTAACTTTTCTCTGTTTTTCCAATACATTGTTACAATTATTTGGCATTAATAAATTGGACTGATGATTTTAACTTTGTTTTCTTGGCTATTTGAGACTATCCATCCCAGTAAAAGAATTTGAGTGGAACACGAGGAACTTCATTTATTTGATATAGGTGTGCAGTAGTGATGGCCAAATGAAGCTTCATGAAGCAATGAAGCTTCCCAGCCCATTGCTTTGCCCAAAGGTTCATTACTCGGTGGTTCATTCATTTCTTACTAGTGACAGCTGCTGTTGAAACTGTGGCAGCCTGTCATTCAGACAGACATACTTGAAAAAATTAGTAAATGCAATATTGTCATAAAGTTTTTGTCAAACTCATGTTTAGTAATAGACCATTCAATTAAATTCTATTTAACTAATCTTTTTTAGTTATTCAAAGTATTTGTGGCCAATTCTGGTACATGTTGACTGTCAGTGTCATCGACTGATTTGACAATAGACATTTGTTTTAATGTATTCGGAGTGCAGTGCCTGCTGGGGCAGACAGTATTCTTTGAGATTTGATTTGCCTCCTGAAAAACTCAAATTATTCAAAAATTATCTTTTTCTTGGATTCCTAGTTGGCTTTCTGATCCCTTATATTTTGACTCATCAGGCCATGCAGAATTTTACTCTTCCAACAGCTTTAAGTCTGTTTCTGTTGTGCAAGACTGATATATTTTTGCTGATCAAAATATTGGAAATTTCCAGAAGATGAGAATTTTGGAGTTTAAGAGGGTAATTATTTTTATTTAAGATTATTGTGAGCGATCATCTTAAAGTATTCAAAGATGTCAGAGATTTTCTTCTTGCTAGCTCCATTTCAATCAAGCTTCATCTGACACGCCCACTTTTTACTCGGTACGCGCTTTTTACTCGGTCTGGCTTCAGATGGCCCCTCACTACTGTCTTGTTTTCCTCCGTTGGATAGTCCACTGATCTGTCAACAGTAAAGCAAGGACACAACTCTGTTTCTGCCTCTGGACTCCTGCCTCGTCCCCAACTCTGTCAGCCTGTGATTACTGCCACGTCCCTGACCCCAGATCATCACCTGACTCACGGATAACATTGCCTAATTCTGCTGCCCTGGCTCTGACCCAGATTTGGCTCCTTGACGTCCGAGTCCTGTTTATTATCTGGGTTGGTAGACTTAAAGTTAGCCCACTGTGTTACCAGCGTTTTTGCTCTAAACCAGTTTCTGCCATCCTGCAGAAGAACCAGCACCTAGAAGCCACCAGCCAACTGGTCACACCAGTCTCTCTGAGGAACTGAGAATCTGTTCCTCATGGATTTTGAAAACGTTAGTGGCTTTCCTTTTGAGCTCTTGACTACATAAGATTTATTCAAGCCACTAACCAGTTTCTGTCCTCAATGGTTCCTGGTCTTGCTGTTGGTTATCTCCTGCCCCACACATTCCTATTCGCAATAGACCATTCACTGCTTTACTGTTGTGTTTTGGATGAAATTTCAGGTCCTCAGTTTTGATTGTTCCAGTGTACCCATATAAGTGATATCTTGCAGTGTACTGCCTTTTCCTATAACACACTACTGGAAGACTTGTTTTTCCTTTGTGCTCTCTAACTTACATCCTTCTGCTGTACTATCAGAGCCAGCAACATTACTATTAACTAGACATAACACCACATGTGGCTTTGAAGGTTAGTGTGGGAAAAGGGCTGAGTCACATTCCACAGGAGATGACATAGGAAAATGGTATGCCAGTTTTTGCTACTTTACCTCCTTCCCTCTAATGTGTCTTCTTCCCACATCAAAGGGCAGAGTTAATAAACCACATGCTAAAAAGCAGACTATGTTCACAGCCAGCAGCAGTACAAACAGCAAAAACATTGAGCTTAATTAGCTTGTTTTCAAAGTGGAGACCACCAGTGGCGCTATAGGGGACTCAAAAAAGCAAAAATAAAAATGATAAAGTTTTAAATCAGAAATATTTTTTATATAAAATTGAAAATGTTTCAACCATTATTATAGAATATAAGTAAAAACAACTTATTCAAATGTTATTTGACAAGCTCATCTTTCTGATTGACTGCCTGTCAACTTTATCAAGCTGCTTTGCTCTTCAAGCTAGCATAGCAAGACCAACTAAACTGAAAAGGTATGAGGCAGCATCTATGCTAAACGAATGTAATTATTGAGAATAGAGAGAAGTGAGAAAAACACTGTCAGAGCTACCTGGTAGAGGTTTAAAGTAAATAATGTCTGATATACATTTTTTGATTATAGTCTTAATCTGTTTGTATGGAACAATGGATGGATCAAAAAGAAAACTTGAAACAAATCGGGCAGAGAGTGATTGGCTTGTTACCCCAACCAAGCTATGTCAGTAGGGACAAAATTATATTATTTAATTAGTACTTAAAAAGAAAAACTTTAACCGTGCTCAGGTTTAGGTAGTTTCTCTGTTTTGAGATGATTCCATCTGCTACAGACAATACCCATGCTCAGAGAGCGCGGACGAAACAAGAAGAGCATCAAAAGGTTTAGAAAAGTTAGAACAAAGCATTTGTCACCTTCCCAATGTTCCAGTGGATGCATGCTCATGCTGTCTCATCTTTGCAACCTAAAATGACTTGGCTGACCTGGTTATCCTTGCCTTTCTGCAGAGCTTAATAATACCTTAGCACAAGTGAGGTTTTTAAAAAAAATATATATTTCATTAAAGTTCATTTGGACATGACACTTATCCTTTAAAAACATTAGAAATTAGAAGGACATTAGAATACAAGATCCACTGTTGTTGTTGTTGTTTTTTTTTACATTTAAGTGTAAAAGAATAGTTTCACACTGTGTGAAACTATTTGTTAGGAAAAATATAAAATGCTGCCAGACAAAGGAAAATCGGGTCCATTGCAAAAGTATAAATTGCAAACAGACACTCAATAAAATCCTAAATAGTAAAATGTGACAGTGAAACAGCATTTTGCTTCCATTTATTTGGATCCACAAGCAAACTGACAACCCAGTTCCTGAATCAGTCACATGGTATGACCCGCTTGTGAGGCTTCAAACATCACAACCTGCTCCAACAGGCTTAATAAAAACCCTCCTGGATTACTGGACACACTGGACACATCACTAGAAAAGATGTATTGTTCAGTTAGGTAAACATTTAATGTATCAACGTTTTGTTCTGGGAAAAGTTGGAATATTGCAATGTCACTGCATTTGGCCTTAAATTGGGCATCTAATTATCTAAGGTAAAAAAAATACTTTTATTTTGTACAAATTAAAGTAAAAACAATAACTTAAATTTCTGCTTAGAACCTTTGGTTAAAATTGATGAGACATAACTGGGTTAAAAATTTACTTAATATTGAAATTGATTTGTCTAGTTAAAACATTTGTCTACAAATTAAATGTACTCACCTTAGAATTACATGTTTTACCTATAAATTAATACTTTTTTACCATTAACTTAATATACATTAGAATTTTACTCACTCTTAACCTAAATTAAGTGGACTAGCATTGCCATGTTGAAATATTTATCCTTTTTTGTAGCAACACATTTAAATGAACTTACCCGTGTTTTCTGTTTGAAGATTTTTCACCTGTATCATCTGAATCACTTGTATCATCTGAATCACTTGTATCATCTGAATCACTTGTATCATCTGTGCAACTGGTCAAAAAAGAACTAAGTGAAATCTGGAGCCTGGTCCTGGTCCTTCGAGTGTGGGCACCTCACAGCCACTGAAACACTTGACAAACATTCTATGAGTTTGTTTCTTTGTCCATTTTGTAGCATTGTTTGCTGATTTGCATGGAGGGTGCCCAGTCAGTAGCTAATGCTGTTTGCTAACCCATGGCCTATCTCATATGTTTAATTAAACTATTTTGGTGATTATGTGCTTAATTTCTTCCCTAGGTTGTTAAATAACAACTGTATTTTTGTAATTCTTTGTGTCTGTTACCATTACATGATATTGTACCTGTAATTGATCCAAATGGATGATTAGGGATACTAAGTTTTGAAATATTCCTAAACAAAACAATGGTATTGCAAGGAATGTAAAAAGAGCAGCATTTTTCCAACACTAATAAATAAAAGTATGCTGACAAGTTAAAAACTATCCAAATGTAATTGGATAATTACATTTATGATTTTGCAAGCTATATTACTTCTAGTATTTTAAAGATACATGTAGACTCCAAGCACAAGAATGACATTGCTGATACAATTAGCTGCAAAGGGTTTAAGTTGTACTGTTGTCAGCAGATCCTGTCCTCTTATGTAAAGGAGGTTCTGGCATGTGATCAGAAGTTAACACAGTGTCTTACCAAGGGCCAAAGTCTTACCAAGGGCCAAAGTCACAAATAAAAAATGTATCTAAAAGTAGCATATCATCAAAACCATTTAAAAAATGAATGCATCACTCACTGGACTTCTTCAACACAATAAATCCTTTTGTTAGGTTTAGTTTTAACTCTAGAGTGGCAGCAGTTGAACAGGGAGAAATGAGATGTTTCAACAAGCTTATTTTTACAGGGATGAAGTGTGCAGTGATGCTTCTCTGACCAGGTTCCCAGACACTGGAGGAAGAGTCAGGTTATTGCAATGTGCTGGGGATTCTTATGAAATGAATAGGTAAAGGAGATGATCCAGGAGGATGCAAGTCTTTCCACTCTGAGATTGGCAGATGTTTACAGCTGGGTGTTTAATGACCTGGGCTTTCTCTTTTTTCTTAAGTAGAATCCAGTGGCAGGCGGCTTTGTTGAAGAGTGTGTAGGCAGGCGAGCGAAGATGGAACAGGTAAGTGTACATTTTACCTAAGACATGATAGTATGCTGATCCAGTAGAATGAGCTCTGCTCAGACAACTAGACCAGATGAAGTGCAGTAAGCCAGGTTAGAATCTCTCTGAATGATGATCATCCAGTTTCTGTGGAAAAGGGCAGGACAACTGGAGCATGAGCAGTCAAAGAAGCTGAGGCCTGATTACCACTCGGCATGAGTAATGATCTGGCATCTGTCTTCTGCTTCTTCTTTGAAGTGTTGTCTGCCAGGGCTTCAGCTGATTGCCCTTTAGGTGTGCCAGCAGCGGCAGGTGAAGCATGCCCTCCAACAAAGATCCTATGTAGGGTGAGATCACACACACGCACACAGAAAACACAGCCACTCACACAGGTCCAAATGGCAACAGAAAATAGTTTGGTCTGATGTATTGTTTGACAGTAGGAAAATGTGTTGCATCTTCTAATAGTGTATGTAGCACGTCTGGTTTCAGCTGGGCTTTTTCCACACAGATTTTTATTGCAGCTTTATCTTGAGTAAGTGAATTCTGGTTCTTGGCTATCTCATGGATAAACTGGGCGTAAGAAATAAATTCTATCTAAGTTCATAGGTTCTGATTATGAAAGCCTCAGGAAGATTCGCTAAGGCAGGGATTACCTAGGAGGAAGGAATTGATCTGCTAAAGTGCTTATGAGTTAGTTATAGCAAAGCAGGTTGTTAGAGGCAACAAACAAGGAGGTGACTAATGACCAGGTCAGCACATAGAAACAAATTATTCACATCAGATGTAAGTCCTCAGTTCCTGATGGAACTGCAGAAATTAGGTTCCTACAATACAAGTTTTAACCAGTAAAAAATTACTTCAAAGTAATACATCACAAAACAAAATGAGATTTTGAAAGAAAAAAAAGAAAAAAAAAATCTCCTTTCACTGAAAACAAACGCGTGTATTACAAAGGAAGTGGAAAAAGGATGATTCTATGTGTGAGGAGGGAGGAATAAGATCATAGCTGAATGCTGGAATGCAACTGTAGCTCATTTTAGTAGGAAACTGGGACTGGAACAGATGGAAAAGCTAGAGCTCACCGTTCCCACATGCAGCACTTCATCATGACATAAGGCTTAGCTGAACTCATGGCATACTAATACTTTCCACTTGTTTACCTGAGATTTCAAAGGCATAAAGATGTTGCAAGCCTGAAGGCCTGCAGCCCTGTCTAAAAATGTGGCAGTATTGGACAACTTGCTGATAAACTTTTTCTCCATTTGTTTCCAGATTTCTTTGGTATGTTAGTTTTGATTCCAGGTTGCGTGGAGGAACACAACAAAGGCCTTGATTCGTTTTTAAAGAGAGCTGCTTTAGTCTTTGTTTGATAAACCCAAGAGTCTGTGATTTTCTTTTCCTTTAATAACTGAGAAATATAACAGGGTAAATACTCTTCTCTCATTTTATAGCTCTTATTAGGATGATTGAACATTGATATGGTAACAGTGATATAAAAGCAGTGTTTTTATAACTAGCTTAGAGGATATTTCTGGCCTTTTGTGTGGAAATGTTTCTGGATAGGTATTTGAGGGTTTTATACTGTCCAACATACAATGGCTTGAAAAAGTATTCATACCCCTTCGACTTGACCATTTTTTTTCACATTACAAGCATAAACATACATTTTATGTGAAAGACCAATAAATATACAATTGTGAAGTATTATGCATGATTCAAAACATTTTTTACAAATAAACTGAAAAGTGTGGTGTGCAAAGTATTCAAGCCCCTTTTTTCTTTGAGTGCAACCAGTTTCCTTCATAAGTTGCCTGACTGCTAATGATTAAACAGAGAGCAACTATCCATAAAATGGAAGTTGGGGGACTTCAGAAGCTAAAGAGTCGAATGTAATTCTGAAGAATCTGAAAACAGTCTGAACCAGAACAGTTATGTTCACATGGTTCAGTTCGATCTCCAGGCCCAACAGTGTCTGTTATCCGTTTGTCATGTTTTCACCCAAAAGGTTTATCTGAATTATTCTGTGTTCTTCCAAGAAACTGGACAACCTTTCGGAACTCAGTCACGGAAATAACTTCAGTTATTATTAGCTATTACTTTCATATCTGGTCCCATCTGGGATCAGTTCATCCATTGGAGGGGATATTGTGGAGCTGTACAGGCCTAAGCTCCTTTAACAGAGGGAGAAAGGTAAAAGGCTGGACTGCTAACACTTTGCTGGCTGCAAACCTCAACCTATATTGTATTTATTTTTTACATATGAAAGTTATTATTTTAATTTGAAGCTGGAAGATAGAACTTCATTCCTTTTCCTCTGAGATGAGAAAGAAATCAGAAGTAGAAATTTTTTTGACACGAGATTTATAAAGTGAATGAATAAAATAAAAGTTAAGCAATTATTCAAATAAATTGCTGAACATTCTCTGATTATTTCAGACCTTTTCATGTTGATTAGTAGAAGTAGATGGTTTATTCTGTCAGTAGATTGTTTTGCTGGCCACAAAAAAATACTGCAGGACCCCTCAGATCCAGGCCTGTTGGTGATCTGCAGGTTTTAACTCACCTGTTGGTGATCTGCAGGTTTTAACTCACCTGGGACAAATAATGAGGCCGTTTTCAGAGAAGCCAATTGATTGTGGTATGTAGAACCAGTCACACGCCTAAGAGTTTCAGGTCACTGGGCTTCAAGGCCTGGATTTGAGGACTCCTGCTCTTCTGTTTTGTGCATGGATTACAGCACAAAATCACTGTGGCATTGTTTCAATAAGTTATTGAAATGTCACACAATGTATTTCCATTCAGGCTGCATTAATTTTTCACCAAGATCTTGTATTTGATGTCCCTGTATGTTTTTCACTAGGACATAATTACTCACTTGATTTTGATTTCCTGACTTTGACCCTCTGCCCATCAGACCCTGAGAGCTGGAACTGCCCCACCAGTTAGATTGGACCCACACACCTGATCTTAGCCTCTGAGATCAGGAGAGAAAAGTGGATAAAAGTGTCCAATATACTGGAGCTTGCTTAGTATCGGCGTCCATCCATGCTTGAATTGTGTCACTTTGACAAGTCACTGGCCAGTGAAGTACGACTTCAGACCTCCTCATGCAATACCACAGCTCCTCTCTGCACTCTGTCATTCATACACCTTCTTTAAAGCTACAAGGATGCTGTTTCCAATTATTTATGTCTTATGGATAAGGCACCACCATGCCTAGAGGATTTAATTCAAAAGTAAAAAGGTGTTCAATCAATCAGTGCCTCTCCGTCTGGTCTCAGTACTTCTCTATCAGGACCCTAACGGCAAAGTCTGCATCTGTAATACTTTTCTTAACATGAAACCATAAATGCACTCTTCTGACCTAAACTGATCTTCCTCTATTCTTTCCAGCAGCTTCATTGTGTGACTCATTATTCTGTAATAACCACATTTTTGTATGTAAATACAGGCACAAAGACATAGGCACACTGTCAGTGTTTCAGGATGGATGGATGAAAAGAAATATAGGAAAAGCACCTGGGACTCTTTGTAAAACTTGAAACTTGTCAGAATATTGGCTTTGAAATCTCATCCTGTTTGACTGATTGTGAATATTTAAATTTGTGGGGACTCTTACCATTGACGCCCTCCTGCCTCGTGCTGCTGAACTGTGTATCCAAACTGAGCCTCTATAGAACCATGGAAGATCTTGTAGTTCTTTGTGTCAAAGTTGAAGCAGAGCTGAAGATCTAAAACACAGGAAAATATCTGATTTTACAACACAGTCATATTTTGCACACTCAGCAAATAAACTAACCAAAACACGTTCCCTTTGTTCCAGTTAATTGTGTTATTCAGGTATTTTATTGTGTAAGATTATATACATCAATATATTTGATGTATATTTACTTGATGAATTTGATGGCATTTGACAAAATGTAACAATTATTGCTTGTTTCATAATTGGTTACTTTATGTCTTTATGGTATAAACTACTTTGAACTGCCATACTGTTGAAATGTGCTGTGATAAATCTGACCTCAGTAGTTTGTATATCTGTTTTGCTCTTTTTGCTGTTACCTGTTTTACTCAGTGGTGTGAAAAAGTGTTTGTCCTACAGATTTTCTGTTTTTAATATGTTTATCACATTTCAGTGTCTCAGAACATCAAACCAATTTACATAATAGAGACAACAGAAGTAAAACACAAACTGCAGTTTTTAGAATGAAAGTATTTATTATTAAGCCAGGAAACAAATCCAAACCTACATGGTCCTGTGTGAAAAAGTGATTTCCACTTAAACCTAATGACTGGTCAGGGCAGCTGTGGAGGAACATCTGTACATAGTTGTTGTACTTCAGCCACATATGAGGATTTTTATTTGAATACTTTTGTTTGAATTTTCAGCAAAATAAATGCCCTACTAACGCATTCAAATCCATCCACAAATCCACACATCTATTGCATACATATAGAAACAAAGCAAGCAACAACAACAACAACAAAGAACAAATCTTAGTTGACATTATGCTGAATTGTCTGGGAGTCTTTCAATATGGTATAAGAATGGTTACCATATTTTGTCAAATGTGTTGGTGGAACTAAGCACATGTCTCTGTGGTTCAACCTTGAGCTTTGAGACATTGGAGGGTTTTAAGGTCAGGCCTTTTGGGTCCTGAAAACGCAAAACAGCCCCAGACCATCACACTACCACCAACATGTTTTACTGTACAACCCACACTTTGAAAAGCCCTGGTTTCTTAATTTTATTCTAACTGCTCTCATCAGTTTTACATTTTTGTTTGAGCATCACATTTCATGAGAATCTTGAGGAATATCTCATTCTGCTAAGTCTAATGGACACAGGTCCCAGTTTTGTCACGGCTGCACACTGAATACATGGAAATGGAATGCTGATTGTATGCTGTTGGCAGAAACTAAAGCTGAAGAAAGACAGAAACTTAACTGTGTTTATAGGGATTAAAAAGCGAGAAACAAAAAATAATCACATGACTGCAGAAAACAAGACTGGATTCCATGCAATAAAACTATAAATAAACTAAGCTTAAAAATAAAATCAAAACTACAATGCAAAACACAACAAGGAAAAAATTCTATATAAAAATTTTTTTTCAAAAATCACCAGAGATGGTAGAGATAAATGACAACCTGGTCGGGATCAGAAGGATTACAGACATCTGACAATAAATGGTGCTGACAGGTGTTCTGATTAACCGATGAACTGCACATATGGGTCAGCTGAGGACATTTGCTTTTCAAAGACAGGAGATGTATTGATTTCAGTGCATTTGGTAGATGATCCAGGTAACATTGGGGCTTATGGCGGGTAAGGAATTCTTCTTGGTTGGATTGGGTCGTTACTTGTGCTGCTGTTGCTTTTCTGTCATCTCAAATCGACATGCTCACCTCTGACAAAGTGTTTTTGTTTCTATACCAACACTTACAAGATACATTCTCTGTATTTACCTGGATTTTCTGTAAACATGAGAGATGCATGTGCTAACTACTATTGTGGAGAAGTTGGCAAATAAATCCTACTCTTAAGAGGAAAGATTCTTGAAATGCACAAAGGCGGCTTTATTACTCTACATGTAAATTTTCTTGTACCCGTTTTGAATTTGCTACACTATTCAACATAACACCACATCACCATATATATTTTTAGCTTTTATTTTGCTACCTTTCTTTTGCAGTATGTACTGTGTGTGCTGTGGCTCATCACCTCCAGCTGAAGAAATAAACAGTCTGCTCAGTCAGACTGTTTGCCAGCACAGATGGCAATGATATACATTTTTTTTCTACTGCTGAGAGAAATAAAAGACACTGGAAAAGAGAAGAACTGTCAGAGTCTTTAGAGTGATGGTTTCCTCGCAGCTGAGAGTAATCGGTTTCTGTGTGAGCTGAACCTAGAATGATTTATCAGATCTGTTGGCAGGAGACACGAGGTGCTTGCCAGAGTGTGGATGCAAGATTCTGATCCATGTCTGAGCGTCTCGTTTTGCTGCCACCAATTTGAGTAACTTGGATGATCGTCTGGCGCTGACGGCAAATTCTTAACATTTTTCTGAGCAGACCTTTCTTTCGGTCAGACATTGCTCTTGGTGGAACAGTGTTCATTGGCTGTTTCTTTCTTCTTCATATTTATTTTTGTTGCTGTCATAAGTGAAAACGGATTAATGATTAGCAGCCGTTGCAGACCCAGAATATGTTTGTAGACGTTACAATGTTTGTACTTTAAGGTGCAAAAATTCCAGTGTCTCAAATGAAAGTCTGTAAGGTATGATTCCAATTAGGCCAGACATGGAAGTGATTATGAGAAGAAGTGAGCACACTGTCAGACGTGGCCTTGTGAGTCACTTCTTCAGCAGGCAGACAGATGGCTGATTAGAACCACTGCAGCTCCTGCTATTGTCACTTTCCTGGCAGGTAGAACAGGGCAAAGGCCATTTGTCAGGCACTCTTATTTCCTGT
Organism: Girardinus metallicus; assembly: GCA_903067095.1. Lineage (NCBI taxonomy): Eukaryota > Metazoa > Chordata > Actinopteri > Cyprinodontiformes > Poeciliidae > Girardinus > Girardinus metallicus. The sequence continues at coordinate 19,918 of CAEGAE010073407.1, forward strand.
TCATAATGTTCAACAATAACACCATTACAATAGAGAAAGATGTGGAAAACTCTAATCTCATTACAGTAAAAGATGGTTGAGGTTTCTGAAATCAAGGTATGTTGAAGAAGCTACAGTTTTAACATGCTCTGCTCCATCGTTCCTTCGTCTTCAGTTCCTTCTGAAAGGAAGAAAATACCAGATTCTTCTTCTAGATATGTAGTAATAGTAGGTAATGTTCCATCTGGTCCAATCGTCTCTGTTGCCAGTTGGCTAGCTAAAGAATGGGGAATCTAATCAACATCTTTGTTAAAGTCACCTGAGAAACATTTCAATATTATGCTTTCCTTTCTTCAGGAAAGGCTGTTTTCAGTTAGCAGTTGTATCTTTGACGTAAACAGCTTATTGCAGGTTTGGTTCTGAAACAGGACAGATAATCTGTCAATTTAACCAGCTATCATGAGCTTTATAAGCCCAAAATGATTTTACAGAGACAAGAACAGCAGAATCAACAAAATTCTGTCCAACATGCATCTTTATGGGAACCTTTAGCTGTATGTCAGGCTGTTATTTACAGTCACCATTGCTACTACCAGTTTTATCTGTACATGTTCTTGTCTCATGAGTTAATTTGTAGCCATCTTGTTTTGTAATATAATTCATTAGCACAGTGCATTGAACAGGCACATGAATATTAAAACAGTTTTAATTTCAAATTTTTGATCATTATTGAGTGAGTAGGTAATATATTTCATTAAATTGAGATCAATGTTCACCTAAGTGTTCACTTCTTCCTGCTCTTTTACTAACACAAAAGTAGTATTAAACTAATTGTTTTGTTCTTGGTTATTTATGCACGCATTTACCTCTATCCTACTGATTACTTGTTCACTTGTTTGTAAAACCCTGTTTGAAGTAAATAAATAAATACAAATGCAAATTATGCAAGTTGTTCAATTTGCTCGTTGTCCATGGTATACACCCCCTAACTGTTCTTAGGAAGGAGAAATGTCAGTTTATCTACAGTAATACTGGAATACTGTGACATTGTATTAAAACAATAGTCTGTCCTTGGTGAAATATTTTCACATTTCCTCTATAGTGTACCTGTTGTTTTATTGTGCTAATTTTCAAAAGCATGTTGTCTGTAAACTTTTAATATATTGACAGTTTGTACAATTCTCTGATACTATATTGGCAATGTAGTCTTGAAAAATGTGAATATATTGAATACACAATGTAAGTTTTTTCACCTGTAAAATGTGTAGTAATTGATGTTTGCAGAGCTGTAAAGTGTATAAAGCATTAATGTACTATGGCAAAGAAGAAGAATAAAATACACTAAGTGACTGAAAAGTGTACTTCATTAGAAATTATAGTAAACCAAAAGTGTAACTGGATAATACTGTAATCACACTACTAATATATAAAGCATGTAATGCTTATATACTTCTAAATATATTTTAAATGTAATTTGTTCACAAAAATAATACACTTTAGATATACTAATAAAGCATGTTTATATTACACAAAAAGCCATATACTTAAGGTATACAAAGTATAACTTTAGTTGTTCCAAAAACATATGTGATTGTACATTTAGTACACTTTAAATTGTGATTTTCTACAATTTAATTACAATTAAAATACACTTATAATTAGTTGTTCCAAAATAACACACTTCAAGTATACTGATGATTAGACTGGCTTCAAGTATGATCAAGTATGCTAAAATTTAACATGCTTAGTATATTTATATTTCACCAGGGGAGCCCTGCAAGGATTACATAGTATAAAAGATGATGGATGTTGATGGATGTTTGCAGCAGAAAAAGGCCAACTAAAAAAATCAAAGATTGAGATTTGATTGTCTATATCAAGTCTCAAGCTTTATAACTCGACGTGGATTCAACTAGTGTTTTCTTTTTTATTTTACATAAGTGAAAATTAAGTCTGAGTTTACACTAGAGTCAACATCTCTGATTATCTTACCATCCAAATTTCACTTTGACTCAAGCCTAATTACAGTGCTCTCTATAACAGGAGTCTTTAAACCCCCTTGTAAGAAAATCTACAAAAAACACATTTGACAAATGTGTGCTTTGTAAATTGAGTAAATTTGATGACAGATAAGTTATGGGTTTGAACAACAAGTTTCTGACATATTTAAAACTGCAGCTCCGGAGATGTTCTTCTACAACGGGCAGGAAAGTGAAAATGGCAGAAGGAAGAGCTGTCATGATCCGGGTCTCCCTGTGAGCTCACTGGCACATGGAGCGAGTAGAGATGTACTTGTTGACCAGTCTATAGGTATTTACATTTTTTGAAAAAAATTCTGCTTCTGATTATTTTAGAATATAATTTAGCACAGCATGTTTTAGTTTTTGCCAAAAAAGAATGAAAATTGTTCAGGATGTTCAATCTGACTATTTGAAATGCTTTCAGTGGGCATGTAGGCATCGAGAGGGAAGCAATGGAGCAAAAAACCCCAACAAAAAATGGTGGATCAATGTTTTCCTGAAACTGGGATGTGTTAAGACAAGAAGACAAACAAGTGGTAGTGTCATCCCACAGATCAGTTCATATAATAAACTTTAAGCACTGCAAAACTCATGAATTATAATGTAACCCCACCCCTCCATCTGACCCTGTGTACCGCTCTATGGAAACAGGATTCTAATAAGAGTACTTTCTGCAGGATAAAGGTTTCAGTGATGCTATTGTTTGAGGAACATAATGACACTGAAGTGTTAGACTGCCCTCCACACTCTCCATGTGCCACACATACTGTAGTTCTCATGTCTTGAGGTGAACCTCACAGCTGCCAGAACTGAAAGGATCTCAAACTCTGAGTTGGGTGTCAGATAGTACAACCAACTTCAGGATACAAAAAGTTGTTTTTTATTCTTTCCATTGACTGTCTTGATCATTTCCCACTTATTTCCATCAAACTGTTATGATGTGTGCTAGTGGATCCAAATGCAGAAGGGCAGAGGGGGAAAGTAGATTTTGTATTTTAATAAAAATGTTCAACAGGGAACCAGAGCAGAACAAAAACCATAAAGGAAAAAGCCAGCAGGGAACATAGAGAAAATAACAAGGCATGATGGGATTAAACAGGGTTTAACAGGAGGAGCCAACAAGGAGTGTGAGCAGGAGAAGGGATTAAATACTGTGAGGATGAATGAGGGAACAAAAGACCTGGGCTGACGAGCTAACAGGCTGCAGGTGTGAGAGGAGAGAGAGAAAGAGGTGGTGACACAAGGGGCGAGGGAGAGCACACTGGACTAAGAAAATGAATCTAAGAGCAACAAGGAACAACTAGGCACAAAGAAGAAATGAATAAAATAAACTAATATCACTTAGAAGAAGTGAAGTGAGGTAAAACAGAAAGAAAGCTGATCTAATCAAAGAAAGAGAGTAAAGAACACAGAATAATAATGAAACTAGAATCAAATAATAAAACACCAAAACAAAAACTTTCAGTTGTGATAGTTTTTTTCTTTTTATTTTTTTGAACAATATGTTATTTGTGTTTTTTATGGTTGCATAAAAGACTTTTAGACATTGGTTAATTTAGCTTTAGGATAGTTTGTAGGATAAACAAGCTACAAACTGAAAGCTGTGTTTATTTTTTAATTTGAATGTTGATCAATGTTGACTTCTATAAATGTATTTAAGTACTTGGGTTTTGCCAAGTATGAACAATATGTATCATTACTTTGGAAAAAGGAAGAGCCAGGTGACTGGCGTTCAACAAAAATGATCTGACAGATTCAACAAACTCCTTAGTGGAACTTTAGTTCCACTAAGGATTTAAAACATCAGGATACGTTACATCCACATGCTAAATTATTGCTTTCTGTGTTAAACTGCCAGCTGCGGATCAGCAGGCAATAAGCACAGTTGATGTGTCGGTGCACGTTTATATTGATCAGTCTGAAAGCCACTACGACCCTCAGAGGAGATCACTGAGTCCACACTAATTCATCTGAGTGACATTTCACAGTTCAATGTTTAAAAGCAAGAAAAGATAAACAGGAAATGATCCTTAGTGGGAATTTCACACCCTACCTGCATGAGAACATTGATCGAAATATCAGAACAACCAGTGAAACCACTAAAACAGCACAGCACTGCAGGAAGTGCTAATATCCTGAGAAACACTTTAGCTGTTGCAAATATGAATGGTTTCAGTGGACAGTTGGGGTAGGCCAGGCATATTTATGAAATATGCTGTTGGGACTAAAATGTTATGTAACTCCACATATGAGATATGAATAAATGTTTAATGATAATTACTTCAAATGTTTCTTTTTGCCTTATGGGACATTAAGTGTCTCAGAAGAATATTAATTTCACAAGATAAAATACAATTACACAGTTCTGTAAAAAAGTATTTCCCCCTTCACACTTTCCTGTTTCTGTTACTTTTTTTTGGTCACAGTTAAAGGTTTCAGATCCTCAAACAAACATTTATTTCAGATTAAAGTAAATACTACAGAAAGTTTCAAATCAGGGTTTTAGTTACTATCCAAAAGTAATTCTCCCAATGTGGTAAATTATGTATTGACTATATTCCTTACTAACTGAAGCCAATTTCACTCGATCAATGTTTTATCTTAAAAAGTTACACATGAAGGCCCTGATCCGGAGGCAACGTTGGATCCAAAAATATCAGGGGCTGCCCTCAAATAGTTTAAATTTCACACAGTTGGAGTTTAGTTTTTAAGTAATTTAATCTCAAATCAATAAGGAAATTGTTGCATGTGAACATTGCTTTATGATTGAATGTTGTTAGTCAGCTTAAGTGATTTAGTACAAAAAATAATAATTTTCTAAATGAAATCATTACTGCATAGTCACTTGTGTTTTGATGTTCCAAAACACAAGTGACTATTTTAGTAACTATAAGAGCAAAATAACTTTTGCAGTTTACAGTTACTGAAATTGAGTGTTCCATAAATGTCTGCTCTCCTCATTTGGTTAGTTTCCTGTTTAGATCTCATGCCACCAAAGAGTTCCACTCTTCTGCTTTGTATCATTTCCATGTATTATGGAAAGGATACATTTTTAAAGTATTCCAACTCTGACTTAACTTCCTCAAACTTTGTCAAATTAGAACCTCACTATGCTAAGCTCCATGTGGTTAGCAAAAAGGTTTTTGCTAAGACTTCAAAATATTTGAACACCAATGATCTGAAAAAGATGCTCTATCACAGATGAATGCTGGCCAATTAAAATGTCAGACTACCCAAAAGTTTATAAACTACTCCAATTTATTTTATGAAGGAGACTGGCTTCAGATTTGATCTATGTTTATATTATATTAACTTGTTTTCTCAATTTTTCTTGATTTGTTGTTGATTCTGACTTGCAGGGATACATAAGTAGAAAGAATCTCCTCTGGTTGTCTTCTAGGGGTTTGCTGGATCTTCTCACTCATTTCCGTTTTTTTGTACCTGATTCTTCTTTGGTTCTGCACTGTCTGCTTCACTCATTTATTAAGCACACGCAGCCTAATAGTCAAGAGCTTAGATACTAATAAATAGTTAAATTTTATTTTATAATAAAGACAGATAGGGCCCATTTACCAATGCGCTTCCAGAGGCATGACTTGGTCCAGAAATACTAATACAGACCTGACAGGAAATGAGTTAACAATATCTAAAGGCAGAGAGCCCTTCACTTTAAGATCTTCTCTTTGAAAGATGTCTTACTCCTTGAAAGGAGTTGAAAAAGTTATTTGAGATGGTATTTGAGATGTACTAAAAACACACCTGTCTAGAGTTGCTTTTGAGACACAATCAATGAAACACTATTGATTGTCTATATCAATAATGCATATTATTGATATACATTATTGTATATCAATACATATGTACTGATATTACATATCAATAATCTGATATATAATAATAGCACTTGACAAAATATAATGCTTCAGTTGTTGATTGTGTTCTATGACTTTGTATTTTTGTGTTTTTGCAGTGTAAAGCACTTTGAACTGCCTTGTTGCTGAAATGTGTTGTATAAATAAAATGTGATTGATTGATTCTACTTTTTCTACTTTTACATGTGTGATTAAATTGAAAATCTTGTTTTCTGTAAAGTGCCTCAAGATGACATTTGTTGTGAATTACTGGTGTACAAACTGAATTGAATTGACTTTAATCATTAGAGTTCATTAACTCGATCTTAATGACAAACAGATTTCAGACCACCTGATTAAGTTGATCTGGTGGTTTTTTAAATCTCCAGCCTAATCAACTTTCAAAAATTAATCCAAGAGTTGTGTAAGGACAACATGTGGAGTACTCCAGCTCCGTGTTCATGATTCAACAAAAAGAAAAAAAACTGGACAAAAATAACCTGAACGGAAGAGTTCCAAGTCCAAAACCACTGCTGACTTGTAAATGATGACACTAAAGAGTCTGCATGAAGAAAAACCTTGAATCAAGATTTTGGAGTGGCCTAGTTAAAGTCTTGATTTAAATCCAGTTAGGAGGCTGTAACAGTAAATTGGTAATTCATGCTGTAGGGCACAACCAGTTCCAAAGTTAAGGGAGCAATTACTTTTTCAGTCAGGATGGCATGGATTGATTTTTTTCTCTTGTTAAATGAATTGATCATTTTAAAAGTTTGGATGCAATTGGATATAAATTACCAGATTTATTTTCTGAAACATTAAAGAGTGAAGAAACAAAAACAGAAGAAATGCTGTTGAGGTCAATTCAATTAAAAAATACTTTATAATTCTCCAAATTCCTTTAAAGATTCTTTATAGATGGTGACGGCTATGGGCAGGAAGGATCTCCTGTAGCCGTCAGTATTACAGCAAGCCTAAAAAAGCCCTTGAATCTCTTGTTGTATGAGTGTCATCAAGGGGGTGCTCAATGTGTTTCTCTGTGTTCCTTAATTTGTTACAAATCTTCCTTTGAACAATCATCTCCAGAGGCTCCAGAACAGTCTGCAGTACAGAACCTCATTCTGGTTTCACCTACAACCATCTGCTGTGTTATGTTCACATTCAAGATGAGATGATTTTTTTTAACACCATGAGTTAAAACTGTCCACCAGCTCTCTGTACTCAGCTTTGATAAACCTGTTAGCTGCTGAATCATCTGAGTATTTCTGTAGACGTCAGGACTCTGACTTGTGTTGAAGGTCTGAGGTGAGCAGGGTGTAAAGGAATAGTGAGAGTACAGTTCCCTGTGGTGCTCCGGTGCTGCTGACCTCCTCCTTATACACACAGTTCTTCAGTCTCATGAACTGGAGTCTGTCTGTTCAGTTCTAATTGATGCTACACCTTGAAATGTGGAATATTTGAGGCAGATTATTTAGTAAATCAAAGGAAGCTCAGCTAATTTGCTGAACATCTTAAAATACTGTCCCTTGTATGTAATTGGCAGCTTGGAGGGATTTCAAATAAATGCTTCAAATGTTACAATTTGACATGTCCTTAAAGTCACCTGCAGCACTTGTTTGAAATGAACTCTGCATCATGCGTCATGTGTTGCATGCTCACTCACCTGGCCACAAGGTGCACATCCACAGCACAAGAACGTGGTGATAATCCATGAGTTGCTCTCAAAGACAAACAGTGAAGAAGGGAGTGAGAATAAGTGCGTCTCATCCCAGGGTGGATTGTTCACTCTGCTACTCTGATGTGGGACAGACGGGGCAGAACAGAGAGGAAGAGAAAGAGGAGGCGCTCCAAGTAGTAAACGGACCTCCTCCTGACTCATATGTCTGCCGGGCTCACACAGACAAGTTCTCTACATGGCTTTACACTTTACCTCCTCTCTTTCAAAAATTTACTTTAATGTCTGTGGTGCTGCAAAAACAGGAAACTCCTCCAACTGTCTGTGACTCAGCTCACTGTGCTTAAGACCAGATGTGCTTTAATTAACCTGTTAAAGGACTTTTTTTCTTGCTCAGTCTGTGAACAATAGGCTACACACTCTGATGGTCTGGCACTCTTATCAACTCCCTAAAAACAAAATTTGCAAAAAAATCCAGTTTTTATTTTTTTCCCTTTTTAAAAGATATGAACAATAAATAAATATTTAAGCTCAGTACGATGCAAAAGACTCCTGTGCCAGTTAACCTTAGACTGTACTGTAATAAAATGTGTGAAATATTTCTTGTGCAATGGAATCCATACACTCAGCAGAAGTGGGCTTAGAGTGCTGTCTGAACTGGACAACTTGTCATGATTTGAGTTTTTCTCTGTGTTAATTTCAGTTTCTGTGTTCTGTGGAGTCTACAGTCCGTCTACCCATTGATTGTCACACATGTTCCTCGTTGCCCCTTGATTCTCTCCCTCTGTATTTAAGTCCATCTGTTGTCTCTGTGTTTTGTCGGATCCTTGTCGTATGTCTAAGCTGTCTTGCGTCTTGTGTGTCTAAGTGTGTCACAGTAGAACTGTGTAGTCCTGTGTCAACGTCAGCTCTCATGTGCAGTTTCTTTATTTTTTGATCATGTCCACTGTGCTACCTGCTCATTCAGACTGCTGAGCTGTATTGGTTTTGTTTTCCATTAAATCTTCCTCATTTCACCTCTTACCTGGGTTCCAGCGTTCATTCTCACTACCATTCACCCGCACTTTTTGACACAACTATTATGTAAAATTCACTTTTTGCATGTTTCTGTCCTTACCTTTGGGTATCTGCCTCTTCTAAAAAAAGCCAAAAAAACCCCAACAAAACAAACAAAGCAAAACAAAAAAATTCAGCCATCAAGTAAATGTTCTGCTGGTGTCTACAATATGACCCATTTCCATCTGCCATGGCCTGGTCAGTTGTGGCAGATGGACTGAACCAAATTCTGGTTCTCCTGGAGATCTCTTCCTGTTAAAGGGGAGATTTTACTCCCCACTTTCACTACATGCATGCTCAGCACGAAGGATTGCTGAAAAGTCAATAAGACAAAGCAAGCAACTGCCTACTGTCGCTATGTTTATAAGTCAATGACTTGATGCTCTGCTGGGTTTCCTTAGATAAAAACTTTTTGAACTCATTTCAGTAATGAACTGGACTTACTGTACTGCTTGATACGATCAGTTGGAATGTATACACCAGTAGTGCCCAAAGTCGAGGGCTGGCATCCTCCATCTTTCAGTTCTCTCCCTGGTGGTAGTAACAACCTCCTCAGCATCTCAGTGTTCTTCTTTTGCCTCCTAATGAGCCATCATTGCATACAGGTGCGTTAAACCAGGGACAGAACTAAAACACGCAGACAACTTTGGGCACCACTGGTATACACCATTGAATTGAAAAGATTTTCTTGTAAAGTGCCTCAAGACAGAATTTGTTGTGAATTGGTGCAATATAAATAATTTTAATTGAAATTGGATAAGCACCTGATATTTTTCCGAAGGAACTTATGTCACATATCATCCTAGCTTGACAAATGTCAGCACATTCTAACATAGTGTAAGTAGTATCCATATGTGTATTATATTGTTGTTATATTTATATTATATTTTGGTAACTCTATTTATTTCTTCATAACTGAGCACACCACTGTAATTTTATGTTCTAGAGACATAATGATCAATAAAAAATGTTAGATCTTGTCTTATTTGCTTCCATGAAGTAAATAAGACTTGTGATGTCTTATCTGCTGCATGTGATGTGATGTAGATGACGTAGG
>CAEGAE010073412.1:0-20051 GCA_903067095.1 Girardinus metallicus
CATCCATCCATCCATCCATCCATCCATCCATCCATCCATCCATCCATCCATCCATCCATCCATCCATCCATCCATCCTCTAACACTTTGGTCCCTAGTGGGGTCTGGAGGGTTGCTGGTGCCTATCTCCAGCTAATGTTCCGGGCGAGAGGCGGGGTCACCCTGGACAGGTCGCCAGTCTGTCACAGACCCCAGTAGCTGTGAATATTTACATGAGCGCAGCAGCCTGAAAGCCTGACCTTCAATGTAAACCTCGGCGGAGGTATTATCTGCTCCCAGGCTGTTGGACGCCACGCAGGTGTAACGTCCCGTGTCGTCCTCGAAGGCTTCGGCGATCACCAGCGTGTGAAGGTCGCCTTCCCTCCAGATTTGAATGTCAGGGGAGTTCAGCAGCTCGCGGCCTTCACAGAACCACCTGCAGGGAGGGGAACACCTGGATTACGTCAACCAGCAACATTTTGCTATACGTGACTGACTTATTTCATTTATTACAAACGAAAACCGCAGTGGCAGTAAGGATTTTCTGCTTTCAGCTTAAATCTTTTCAGAAGTTCAAATTGTTTCTTAAAGCTGCAAGTTGTAACTTTTATAAAGAAATATGTGTTTTTACATATTTGTTAAAATGTACTGTCATGACAATATAATAAGAGACAGATAATCTGTGAAAACAATAAAACGTTGAGCTCCTCCACCTCCTTCCTGAGATGCTATTGAAGAAACGCAGAGCCAATCGGAGCCAGGAGGCACGTCTTCGCACTATCAAGCTTGTGACTGCGCTCCTAAATGTCTCACATACTATTTGTCTCATGCTGTCACAGCACAGCGACAGTTTCAACAAATATGTAAAACTTATATATTTGTAAATAAAAGTCATATACTGTAGCTTTAAATAATTCAACCAAACTTGTTTCTACTTATCTGCTCCAAATGTGATGGATGTCTCCTAATCAACTTCACGTGAATACCTACTCAGTCACACGCGCGCGCACACACACACACACCTGCTGGGCATGTCGGAGTTTCCATATCTTCTGAAACATCAGGCGCCCCGAGGCGCTGACAAGCCGCTCTGTTACGGGAAGCAGGAACAGCCTCTGCCCTCTATCCAATCAGAGCGCTGTGAGCCCTGAGCAGCTCTCCCTGGGGAGCCGAGGAGCAGCCTTCGCTTCATCTTGGACTTGAGGTGGATAAGAGAGAGCAACCAACTCCAGCAGCTTCGTCTGTTTCATCTCTCTTCACAGGGTTAGGATTAAAGCAGGCCTCAAAGTCGGTGCCGCCACATCAAGCCCAAGATCAAACCGTGATGATCCACTCAACTATTTCCTTGTACACATTAGTTCTCCGAGACCACATTCGGAGACTTTGATCCACAGGAACGTCTTAATCTATTTAAAAGTGTTTTCCGAACAGTCAAAGCATCGACTCTCCACTGACACACCACCAAGAGCATTAGCACGCCGCTAAATGATAAGCGATACAAATTCTCTTTCACCTCTTGGCCTGCGAATCGTCAGAGGGAGGTGCAAGAATTCACAAAATGCCAGAAGAACAGCTGTTTCGCACACCCAGAGCCATGACCTGAAGGCATTCCTGCTGTCTCAGAGAGCTTCATGACAATTTCCTACAACCTGCTGCACGGCCGTAATTTCACTTTTCACACGCCAATGTGTCAATTGGACGGCCCGCTGACTCGTCTTCCAGAACGCAATCAATCAGTTCGCGCATCCAGACAATAGTTCATTCTTGGTGAATTTACGACTGAGCTGATTGATGTGGGCGGAAACTGTGATATGGAAAAATGTCTCACTTTTCCTGAGCATGAGTCAGGAAAAGCGAGACATAAAAATGATGATTGTTGAGATGCCGCAGACAAAGTGACGGGTTGACAGAAGTGTCGACTATACACAAGTACTGAACTTTTTCACATCACTAACAAAAACTTATTATTATTATTCAATAGATCAACTCATCACCTGAAGAACATTTCTAGGATTTCTAGCAAGATCTACAGAAACGCATGTATGCTGGTCAAAAAAAAAAAAAAAAAAAATCAATCCTCCAGCTGCTGCTTGTGTTCTCACTAAAACCAGGAAGATAGAGCACATCACCCAGTTCTTAAGTCCTTACTCTGGCTCCCTGTAGAGAATAGACTTTTAAATATTGTTGCTAGCTTATAAATTACTAAACAGCTGAGCACCAAAATCAAATTCAAATCTTCTGGTTCTGCTCCCCAGAATCAAACATGGAGAAGCAGCATTCAGCCTCTATGCACCAGAAAACGGCAAAACAGCTGAAACACTGAATTCTTTTAAATCCAGAATAAAAACCCACCTTTTTGGAGTTGCTTTAGAAGCAAAACAAATGGAATATTGATCAATATTTTTATGTGTACTGATGATATCGATTATGGCATTTGACAAAATATAATGTTCATTGCTTGTTTAATAACTGATGGTTACAGTGTTATGTTTTTATTATGTATATTGCTTTGAACTGCTTGTTGGTGAAATGTGCTATTCAAATAAACTTGATTTGACTAGGCCATGTTAACACAGGATGATTTGATCTAAACCACTCTGTTGTAGCACTGGCTTTCTGTTTAGGGTCATTTTTCTGCTTCAAGGTGAAATTCCACCTCAGCTTTAAAGCCTCTGCAACATCTAACAGATTTTATTTTTGTTTGTTTAGGTTCATCCATCTTCTCATCAACTCTGACCAGCTTTCTGGCTTCCTGCTAAAGGAAAATACGATGCTGCCACCACCATATTCCACATTACGGGGGCTTGTGTGTTCAGGGTGATGTGCAAAATTGGTTTTCTTTCACACTTAATGTTTTGTTTGTGGTCATTCTGCTTTTCTCCAACCTCAGCACTTTCTTCTGCGCTGCTTGTGACGATCACCGGAGAGGACTCCTTATGGCTTTCTTTCAGAAATGGCGACCAAAGTGACTTTACTTGAAAGGCTACATTTATTAAGTGAACTGTTTAGTCCACAGGTAGCTACTATCATGTGTCACTTATCATATATTATGACATCTCGTGAGTCGGAGAGCGTACAATGATATAAAGACAATGTGCAACACGATACTATAAGATGACTCACTTCAAATTCTGCTTCCTAATTAAGACCAGAGTTATTTTTTCCCCTACCAAACAATATCCCTGTGTGGTTTTTAAATCCATTTTCCAGGATTATAACCAGCTGGGGAAAAGTGAAAACAACGTGCTTGCGTGACTCTTATGTCTCCTGGGGCTTAACTCCTGAAAGCCAGGTTGTTTAGGTTGATTAAACATTTCTACAGTCTGCGAGTAATATTAAAAAATTGCCAACTGTGGTCTTTGCAACAAATGCAAAGGGTGCGAAGTAGCTTATTTAGTATAAAGCCTTTAAAATTGTGTTTTAAGTTGCACTAAAAACAAGCAGGGTTTGATGCATCATTCAAACCCGTAAGTAAAGTCTGATGGAGTTACTGGGGATCAGAGGGCATTACAGGCAGAGGGAGGTGGTTGCTCAGACCAGTGTGATTCTTTGCTCTGAATCAACCCAGACATGAAATCTGACAGACAGCGCCACACAAACGTTTCAAATCCTGTAAACTTTTTCACGTTAGACCAGCAAAATTCAATGCATTTTGCACCGTGAAGTGTATCATATTAATGGATGGATTAAGCATATGTAATGCTACCGGGTTACTTTTCATTTACAGGGACAATGAGGCTAGTCAGAGGTGATGGGAAAATAGGAAGAAAACCGGTTAGAGGCAGCAAATGATTTAACAATAAGAGAGAGAGACTGACTACACAGAAGGACAACGACCCTAAAGATACAACCTGACCGGCAAGGCAAGGATTTAGATTAAAGTAATCTCATGTGTTAACAAAATCCAGGCCCAAACAGGAAAACCTAAGAGCAGGGTTTCTGTAACTAAGTTTGAAAATTGCCGTTCACACACTCTTCCTCTAATCTAGCTGAGTTTAAGCTGTTTTGCAAATAAGACCAGGCAAGAATTTCAGTCTCTGAAAGTGCGAAGCATGTGGAGACACAGTCAAAATGACTACAAGCTTACAGCCAAACACTTTCGACTCTGTGTTGATTTGGGCGGGGTGAACCCAAATGCACATCTGCAACTGTAGTGTACATTAGAGAAGTGAATGGAAACATACAACTTTTGTTGCTCTCAAAGCAACAAGGGGTCTCATCAGCTGAGAATAAAATGGGACACACAAACTACTTTCAACAAAAACAGTAAAAACCCTTATTAATAAATCTTAATTATGTGCAATTATGCATAATTACTGTATAAACTCATTTAAAGCCATTTGGTAATGTTTATTTAATCCCCTCTCTGTTTCTCTGGAATGTGCTGAACATAACAGCATGCTGCGCTTTCCCCAGCGAGGGAACCGAGACTTTCTCCAGTCAGACGCGGAGCAGAAGGCACAAGAAGGAATCTGACCATCGGCAAACTCCTTTTCAGCAGGGTGTGGTCGAGACAAAGCAGTCAATGCCCTGAGAAAACGCGCTGAAGGTAGACATTTCTTGGCAGAGTGTGGCTTCACCACCCACTTCCCCTCAACACAATGCCGTTACAAAACCCAACTATTCGGAGCATGCATACGAATGAGCTCAAAGTCTTTATGAGTAACACCTCAACTCTCCACTCATCCCACCCAAAGGCAGTCAGCCACCAAGGTGATTACACATCCCACCCTCAGCATCAAACAGCCTCCCACTGTGCTCTCTGAACAATAACCTCATGTTGGAAAGTAGTTCACACAACTTAGTTGAGTGTGGATGAAGCCTGAGGTAGAACGGTGAGCTGCTCTCCAAATGAAGAGAGGGTCTCACAGGCCAAACTGGGCCCTGCTGCCCCGGCCTCGACGGGCCGCTCTGTCCTCGTCTGACCCTGTTGTGATTTTCTGCCGTTGATGGAAAATTTTATGAAGCAAAGCTCAGTTTCACCACAAAGCCAAGCGGGAGGAGGCCAGAACAGAGGAGAAGGGGAAAGGGAAGTAGAAGAAGGGGGTTTCAGTCATTATGACGACCATGTCATCGACAAGGGAGTGACCAACTTGAACACAACACCCCTCCCCCGCCCCCACAGAGACAGGAGGTCATCTTCTTGGGACAAATCTGTCCTGCATTCTCAGTTGGGAGAGTTTAATGTCTGCCGACCACAGAACCGGACCAAGGCCGAAACGGACAACAAGAGCGACATCAAGGCTGGCTTTACCCATAATTACAAACTACAGAGGGAGATCAAGGGGGACTGGCCAAACCTTACAGCAGGCTGGGCTGGTTTTACTATCGCCTAATTCAAGCTAACAGCAAAGGGAAGGGTTACTGGGTTTCTTCCCTCCCATGGATGCAGACCGAGTTTATACAAACAAATGCAACCTTAAAGCTTCCAAACTCAAAAACAGTCCCCATTATATATACATTATATGATGATTTCTCAGTGTCCAATAAAATGGTAGACGCCTTCCTTAAAGCAGGGTATGGTAGGATCACAGCATAGTCAATGAGGTTGCTATCCTGATGTATTCAGTCTGAATTTATGTCAATAAATCTTTACAAGAAGTCTGAGAACCACTTCCAACTACTCTTGTGATCCCTTGTTTTTCTTTAGGAATTTTTTAAGGCACTTTTTAAATCACAGGTGCAAGTTCAAATCCCGGCCAATGGTTTTTGTGCATGGAGATAGCCTATTCTCACTCCATATTCTGGGTTCTTTCCAGGTACTCTGGCTTCCTCCCATATTCCAAAACCATGAGGTCAGGTCACTCTAAGTTGCCCATAGTTGTTTGCCCTGTGTTGCCCTACAGCAAACTGGAGACCTGTCCAGGTTGTACTGTCCCATTCACTCATTGATGAGATGCTTGTTTAACTCATGTTTATGACGTCTTCTTTCCATCCCGGGGTATGGCCTGCGAAAGGTAGAACTCCAGAGACTTCTGTCCTGGTTTAATTCTGGACAACCTTTTTGACATCTGCCTCAAGGTCTTATCGCCAGATGTTTAGTGGATGTTTTCCGCTTCCCTTTGGGGTTCCACCTGAGAGCCTGTTTGGTGATCTTTTCTTCCTGATAACCTGTTTGATTAGCACTTTGAGCAAATATTAGTCTTTGGATTATAGTCCAGTAGACGACTAGTATAGTTTAGCCCCAGAGAAAAGAATGTGCACATTTTCAACTAAAAAATGAAATGAATGTTTTGTTTTTCAGTTATGGAGTCATCATGATATACAAAGCCCAGCTCACCTCATTCATTTGAATGCTGTCATCTGGGCTGAGAAGGAAAACATTAACATTCCTGGTTCACTGGGGTCAGTTTAAAATGTTCCACTTAGAGCCTGAGAAATTAAAAATAGAAATGCTTTGGTTAGAGGTTAAAATAAAAAACAAGCCCAGATTGAGTGATGATGGAGCCCAGTCAATGATGGGTCAAACCCGACTGGGATGATTTAGACAGTAGACAGCTGCTGATGACGGTCGAATCTCTGACCGGAAACAACCAGAGTATACAAGACTGTAAGGAATTTCAGCACCGGCCATCAGGACCATTGCAACCCTAACCTCAGGGTTAGAGAATCAACACTGTCAACTACATGAAATGTGCCTCAAAAAGAGGTGATCAGGAATACGTGCATCCCTTACTTACCTGAAAACTCTCCAGATAAATAAGAGTGAGAGGGAATGAATTGCGGCCGTGTTGTGTGTGTGTATGCATGAAATGCAAAGATTAAAATAGTAACAGATTAGTGCAACAGCTGAGCTAAAGTTGGATACACCTTAGCACTCAAGTGGGACGCCCCCTCCACACATGAACCCACGCAAATGAGCGGAAATGCATGGGAGCGCGACGCAACGTCATAGAAATCATGTGACGCTAATCTCTGCACTGAAAAATATGAGCTACTGGTGCATTATATTAATACAATAATTAGTATTTAATAATAGTAATAATAATTAATAGAAGCTGAGTCTCAGGTGGTAATTGAGTAAATGAGGATTAATTTAAAAATAATAGCAACTGAATTTTTTTTACCTTTAACCCAGATGTCGCCCAAATTGCAACTCACCTGCTCTGTTTCCTACTTCCCAGTGAGGCAAACCAAGATCAGTAAAAACTCTCCTGATACGAGGATGCACACAGAGCCTCTTCTCCTGACAGCATGACCCACACTGAGCCACTCAGTGTTACACAGATACACACGTTTCTCAGACTGAGCAGAGGGCTGAGTGGGAGGGAGGGACGGAGGGAGAGAGCAGCTCAGAGCTGCCAAATTCCACACAAAACAGAAGAGTGGAAAAAAACACATTTAAGACTCATTAAGGAGACAAAAAAAAAAAAAGTTTCACGACTGCCCACACCGAATTCATTCATTTAATTCCAGTGGTTTCCTGAAATATCTGGAAGCTTCTCTCTAGCAACACAGATAAATCTGGTTATTCACTTCAAACCATCTGCAACTTTAAACCCACCAAAACTTGGAGCAGGTAAACTTCATATGCTTTTTTGCAGACAACGAACCTTTAAATAACATTCTGGAATCCTTTTCCAAAACAGACAAACAAAAAATAAATAAATAAAACAAGGGAAAAAAAATCTTGCTTTTCAGCTGCGAGAGAAGTCCTGGCTACGGTCCCCTGACCATCAAAAGCGCCACAGCAGGACTTGGCTGGAGCCAGTCGACACTGTCACGATGGAAACCTCTGGGGCTCTAATCTCTGACGGCAGGAGGAAGGCTTTTAAGTTAATAAAAGATGACAGTGGTTCAGCTTGCACAATGATGTGACCAAAGAGGGGAAAACATGAAATACACTGACCCAAGACTAATCACTTCCTCATGCCAGAAACTAGAAGTAGGCAACTGGAAAAGCCTAATTCGGCCTGTACAAAAATAGCACAAGTTAAGAGTATAAATGCACCACTTTGACTTGGCAGCACCTGGCGGGAACAAGACAGAAGACGGTGGCTACTCTGAGAGGTGTGGATACGTCATTTCTTCCTCGCCAAAATAAGACCACGGTGATTAAATTTAAAAATCAGCTCAGTCAGCAGGCGAAAATCGGCCATTTGTGGTTTTGTTCAGAGCCGGAGAGTTGCTGGCGGATGCAGAGGGTAAGAGGGCGTGGTGGAGTGCTTCGGTCTCCGCAGGATCTCCTCGCCGGTCGGGCTTTTACCGCATGCAGGACTCGGGATATTTTTGGTCACCAATGGCGCTCCGCTGGGATGTGGCAGGTGGGATTCTTTGTGGTGTCATTACTGAGAGGGTCAGTTCTCTTCGTGTCGGTTCCACTTGGTGACATGAAGATCGACGAGGAGAAGAACAAACGTCTAACAATATCTGTCGTTGGGCATCAGCTCGCCTCCATTTGTTCCGACAAACAACTCATGCGACTATTAGGCTGCGTTCACACAGCAGGCAAATGAGACCGTATGTCCACATGCGATTCATGTACGACTTTTTCATCTACTTTTTTACTCCCACAAAAAATCATATCTGAGCCACTTTCATTTGTGGAACTAAATTTGATAAGGATCCGATTGTTTTCAAAACCTCTGCAGTCTGAGCGGTTTTGTCACATTTTAAACGACTTTTATGTCATTTCCAGGAGACGTGCGTTATAATTCTGCGCCAGAAAAGGCCAGATGTGGTCAATCACAGGGCATGAATGTAACCTGGTTGTATTTCTCTTTTGTTATAATTACACAAAATGTCTTCTTTTGGTTATTTGTATTGTTCCTCACCTGACTGAAACACCTCTAAAAAAACTCTGTCATTGTTTTAACCGTGTTACTTTAAGATCGAAAGCCCCTCCTTTTTATTTCTTCTTCTGTGGTATTGTCTTTAAATTGTTTGTGCCCCTTTTGTCATGTTGTCCCGCGGGAGAGGACTTGGAGGGGGCAGCCTATAACACGGTTGTTTTCTGTTTCTCGTCAGATTAAATCGAGAAACCATCCTTTTTAAAGACAAACGGTGTCACGGCCTGATCAATCGATAAAACCAGCACAACGCAGAAAGGATCTGGTTGCATAAACATTGGCTGGAAATTATGATTACGAACTTATGAAAGAGGTTTGTGTCACTGAAGTGCATCACATCGTGACCAGACTACTCCTGGTTCAACACACTTCCCTACAGAATTTGCAGTCAGTGCTCCACAAAACGTTTTTCTTAGCTGTTTTTGTGTTTTTTATGATCTTGTGATGATACTGTCGGCTCCCCTTACTGAATAAACTGAACATCCACTATGTGACTCCATCCACTATTACTTCAGTAAACGTAGGTGCACTGCTGTGTGATGTCGATGTTTTTCTTCTGCGCATGCGGGACACGTTCTCACAGAAGTCTCATGGCAGACTGGTTTAATTAGTAGTATGAATAATAATAATCATATTTCAGTAAATAAAAACAACACTGGAATTGAAAATGAAGACTTGCTGTGTGAATGTCTCCTTAAACTTTGCCATGTTATTACAAAGCATGCATGCTCTTATTAATCACTATGAGTCAAAGTGGCGCTCTCACACTCAGCGCCTTGTTTTCAGGCTCCACCTAATACAAGAAAGTACAGCATGAAATAACGCTGAAGCAACATGCACTCACTCCTCGTCCTGACAAGAACTTTTTTGCAGCTGATTAGCAGAAATGCTTCAGCTGAACGGACAGCCAGAGTCTCCAGGTCTCCTCAGAGAGCTTTCTCACATTCAGACTCGGGTCATTTCAGTCCAGTTCTTTCCTGAAGGCATTCCTGTGTTTCTTTAGCATTATGGTTAGCTGCGTTTTATCTAATTGGAATATGAACTTTTTCTCCCAGACTGCAGGCGATTCAGACTGAGGAGGTTTTTGTGCATTGCTATGCGTAATTTTCAGGCCACACCTTTTCCCCTACATCCCAGCGAATATTACAGAAAACGTTCCTACAGAATGTTTTACTCTTAAAAAATTTTTTTTAATGAGATCTGTGGTTTTATCCACTGAAATGACTGAAATATGACTAAAAGTGCTCACTGAAGAACAGGTCAGGTTAACATGTTAGTTTGATGCACATGTAGGCCAGAGATGTGACTATTTAGAATCAAGCCAATCGTTAGATTGATAGTAATGTCTTTGTGAGTTGCTGATTATACCGAACACTTTCCTGCTAATGGTTGCACTGGATTTTATTTAGGGGCATCGGTAAACAGAAGTTTGAACACAAATGCATGTCAGGCTTTTCAGACTTATTTGTAAAAATTGGAAAAGGAAAATAACACACAACTTTTATCTGTCACATACAATCTAAATACACTACATCCAAATTTGTAACATAAAAAATGTGACAAAGTTCAAGGAGTATGCATATTTTTGCAAATAACTAGGAAAATAAATGCAGAGTTCTGGTGCAAACAGAATCCAACTAATCCTCGACCATGTGGCGTTTCAAAAAGGTCCCATGAGGGTCAGCTGACGTCACTGAAAGTGGGCGCATGCTGTCATCTTGTGTTCCTGCTCCAAGGAGACCAAGTGACGCTAACAAAAACACAGGCCATGTCCTCTCATGATCTCACACTGTAAGGACCATATATCCTCCTGATTGTCAAATAAATCCAGCTTGAAAACCAACAAAAGGAACATCCAGAAGAGGCCAAAATTAAACATATCAGCCATAACCAATAAATGAGGCCGCGCATTTAAACAGCAGCTTGAAGTTCTGACGAAAACGAAGTGGAATGCTGACGGGAGCACATTTTCACTGTTATTATGCTTGTGGGTCTTAAATTTTATTTTATTTTTTTCATTTTCTAACATCATGTAAAGCCAAACCTCACGAGCATTCATTCAAAACTTAAGCTTTTGTGCAAAAGTATGTGCTCCCAACTAGAGATTTGCTTCGACAAATACACCAATTTACTCATTTTTCAAAAGTATTTCATAGCCACTACCATCAATCTCTCTGTCAAAGAGTAATTTTAGGTGACGATAAACCACACAGCAGCCTGTGTCGGGTCTAATTTTAGGTATGTATCACCACTGTATGTATCACCAACCTTATGGGAAGATCGATTTGATTCAGTTAATGCAATAGCTGTCTGTCACTGCGCAGATGTTTGGGCTCCATGTAGGGTTAGTGAGTCACTCACTGGCCACATCTTTCAAGAAACACATTAGTACAAAGAAAGCTGCCCACAATCTTTCCACAAACACCAAAAAAGAATACTAAACATTTATGAACAGAACAGTTGGGCCACCTGTTTCTTGTAAGGTGTCTGCATGTCATCTAAATTTCATGAAGTTCTTTATTATTTCTTTTCCTAACTTGGCCGAGATATGGAAGTCAGTCGATGTTGACCTAAACAGGATCTTCAAAATGCTGTTTTGGAGAAATGTACAGGGGAGGGAAGAAAGAAGGAAACTGCAGTAAATTTCCTGCCTACTTGAGAATACGAATGCCAAAATCTGCAACAGGCTGACGCTGCTGCAGTCAGGGTTTGAACTCTGCAACCTCCTCTCCTGGATTTATAGACACCCATCCGAGTTCTAATCTAACACATGAACTTGACATGAAACATCTTCCTCTTTCTGCCTGTATGAAAGCCGATCCTGCGGACCCCCTACTGAAACCGTCGTTCCCCGTGATATCAGGGCCTTCAACTCTGTTTCATCCATGGACAAAAGACAAAGGAGTGGAGATGGCCATCTTGAGTTTCCATTCTGGACAGTTTAACGTCCGCACAGCTGTTATCCTGTCACATGCACATGGGAAGGAAGGCTTTTGGCTTGTTTTTATGAGTCCCCGCTGACCTCTCATCTGCTCATAAAAGAAGTATCCTTGTGCACCCTCGGATTTTAGAGTAACAACGTAGCGGGGGCAACACATTTTCACCGCCTCGCGCTCCAACGGGAGTCTGCTGGTGTTTCTTTCAGACAGGCGCACAAGACCTCCAAAATTCCTCGCCTTCAGCTTCGTCAGAGATACATAATTGAACCAGGTTCTACTTCAAACGCAGCTTTTTGGCAGCTGCACAGGAATCCAGCATCCAGGAAAAAAAAATACCGGCCTTAAAATATCCCATCAAAAGCCGTATTACTATAAGCTGGGTTTAACGGCAGTGCATCGTCAAGCATGATGAGCCACAGCGAGTCGTTTAAACAGGTGAACCAAAGAAGGCATTCCAGAGCGCACTGTGGCGCGCACCCTGAACCACTAACGTTGATGAGACGGGAAAGACCTTTTCGGTCTTTTCTGTCCCCTTGTCCAGCTGTCGACAAGGGGCAGATCTACTATAGGCAATAGTAGGAGTGCTGCCTATAGGACCATACAAATTCAAAACCCATAAAGACACAACATCTTTAAAGGTGACATATTTGCTTCCTAGAACAAGTAGGATAAGTCTATGGGATTTATAGAGAATGTTTGTTACATTTTGTGAACAAAATCAAACTTATGAGATTTCAATCCTTCCTATTTCAAACTCCTTTCAGACTGAGATGCTTAAGGCCCTAACCAAATCCAATAATCTGCAGCTGGCCATGCTCTCTAACTCGCATGTGAAAATGGCTGTAAACAGATGTGAAATTATACAACCGTACATCTTTGAAAAGTAAAAGTAGAGCCTCCTGCACAACCAACAAGAATGCAGGAAGTGGTTTATGAATGGCAAGTCAACAACAAAACACTAGTCTGTTTCAGCAGTAATTGTACACAGTGTATGCAGCAGTAAAACCAGTTGACCAACCAGTTTGTATTGCTAGGTAACAGGCTGGGCTTCTCTGGGGTTGCTTGGTGAGGGGCAGTGCCTGCTGATTTGTGACGTTACATTCAGAGTGTTTTTGAAACAGCACATTTTATAGGCACCAAAAAACATTAATTTATTGCCAAAAACTGGCAATAAGAAGCAGAGGGAACCCAAATGGAAGTACAAAAACATGCAAAATGTGAATTTTGCACAATATGTCCCCTTTAGCAAAACCAAATTTCTCTCTTCAAGGTTACATGGAGGACTGGGTCAACACCTGAGGACAGGCTGCAGTTATACTGAGAATAAATTACACACAGGTTGATTATGTAGACATAGAAGTTTTCAGTGGGGATTATTGTGCAGCTTCAGCTGATCATCCTCCCCTTGGATAATCCTCCTGCTGCTGCTGCTTTTATCCACCACAGACATTCTTCATTAAACCTGGTATGCCATGTTTTCAGCAATCACTGATCTGGTCCTTACAAAGCTCATTTCCTTCACTTCTTTGCTTTAAATCTCCCTTATTTCTGGTGGGTTGTTTAGTTCAGTAGGTACACCCTGGTCCTGTAATGTTTGGCAGTTTATAAGAGGGAGGCGAGTTGCGTTCCCCCTAACGTTTGGCGCCTGGGTCAGTCTTTTGGGGAGGGAAGTATAGAGTCATATCCATTCTCACTGTTTCACAAGACCCATCCTCTGAGCACTGAGCATGATTGCGTCATGTTGCTGACACTGAGCCCAGAATCATTTATGGCTGTAGTAATCTCATCTTCCTCCAAAGATGAGATTACTAGGGCGTATTTAACCTATGGACAAAGAGTTAAAATACTTTGTCTTTTAAGACTATCTCCTTTCCTGTAGGCTCCTTCAGTTCAGCAGGGACACTCTGATCCTGCAGTGTTTGCCAGTTCACAAGACCGGACACAGCCCCGCTCGCATTTCTGTAGCATTAACATGACCAAGGCGAACCTGAGTAACTGGATTGTGTGAGTTTTGCTACCATTTATCACAGGCAGTCAACATCAGGGCCCTCCTAGACACCAAGGCTGCAAGGTGAGCAGAAAATGTCTCACCTTGCCGGATGAAACTTCACACTCTGTCTCCAGGCCAGCAGGAAAGCTGGAGTCACCGCTGAGTCTTAACGGAGCAGCTCTACTTGTCATATGGTCATTTAACAAACCAGTGACTAAAGTGCCCTACATACGTCTGTTAGGGCATTTTACTGCTGATGTTTAAATGACGTGGGCAGTAGCGCCTTTTGGGGTGGATGCATAGTTGGTTCACTGATAATCTGAGTTAAATTGGAGCTGCTTTTTCCATTTAAGGCAGCCCCATATAGCTCTATGGTGAAGCAGTTCAAATGTAGACACATGCTGTCAGCAGAGTTCAGCTGTCATCATGGTGAGAGCTAAGCAACACGTCAAGCTGGCCATATCTCACCCCGCTGCTAAAATCTCTGTTCTGTTTCGCTTGTTGGAATACCACCTTCAAATGCTGTCATGTTTAAGCGAAAATGCTTGCAGCAGACATAGAAACATCTTGTACTGTAGCTTTAAATCTGAGCATAGGTCAAGGTCATTCTCAACACCAAACATTTGGAGATTAATTAGGAAATGACTTCATGCCTGTAACACTTTTAAAGAAGGAAGCAATATAAGATAAAAAAAAACATTATTTTTGCCTTTCCATTTCTCCTGCAGAGATCAAATGAGACCACTAGGGAGACTTAAAAATTACGACCCCGCAGAAACGGGCCAAACAGTGAGCATTACAGTCAGATTACATCATGAGATCTCACCTGCCATGACCTCATGCAAAATCTTTTTCACTAAATGTAGGAGGAAGAGCTACTGTAATGGTATGCTGGCTAAAATGCCACAGCAAACTCGTATTTCAAATTCGTCTTTTTTAGTATTACTATTATTTGTGCATAAATGGACAAGAGCAACGAAAAGTTATAGTTATACACCCTCTAGGCACACCAGTATCTAAAAGTCTTAGCAGTATTACTTCACATGATAAACCAAGACAATTGATTTTACAACCACAAACTTCACCAGTTTCAAACTCTAGTGATCTGTATCATCCCTGGTCCATCACCTGAACCAAATGGCTGCATTGCCTCCTCAGCATCCAGTGAAGTTTCACAGGAAGAATCTCAAACTCTCTGCAGGATGCAGTCAAGTTCTCCAGAGTCCTGATTATTTGAGTCAGGCGTTTTGAAGCAGAAGTCTAAAAGATGGAGGTAAACGGCCCCTTATGGGCTTCGGTTTGACATCTTAGTTGGGATACTCATAAAGTCAAGGGTTTCCAAAGGGTCTGTTATTAAAGCTTTTCTGCAAACATCCAGTGGAGTTAAATGCTAACATCAGGAGCTGGAATATCTGTTGATAAAGTGTTAAGTTTTTGTTTCATAGTGTGCTATATGTTAGCCTTTGTCAAGCCACTACATACCTGCATTAACACAGGCAAGCATAGGATTTTGTTAAGCTGCAAGAGTAAATAATACTAATAGGGAGTTCCATATTTTGAGTGCTAATGAATGGAAAGTTCAGACCCCGTTGGGTGCAAAATTAACAAATTCTGGCTTGATCTCCTTAAACTACATGTTGGAGCATTATAACTCATTAGCTCTAAAATAAGAAAGAGCTAGTCTAATATTGTCACTGATTCACTGCTTGATGAGTAGAAAGTATTACTTTAAGACTGCAAATTTAAATTTATTTCATGTTATGATCCGTTGCATCTAGAAAAATACTGTCAGGGATTTGTGATAAAATTATCAGTTGAGACATAAATGAGAGAACATTTTATAAGAATCTAATGACAGCCTGCATGAACCAGGTTTTTACCTGCGTTTAGTCAGCTCTGTGAGGAACTAAGGATGTGAATAAAGAAAAGAAATGATGCTGATAACGGGAATATATGAAATTTTGTAAATTGTGAGTTTATGACGTATTTTCACACATTTTTAGGCATTGCTGAAGCTATGTGATTGGGTCGAATTGGTATATTTTGAATTGATTTAATTCTGTTTTCTGTACAGTTAAATATGAGTGTCAAGTTTCTGGTGAGGACATTTGTGGTTTAATTGGCATTATGTACGCAAACTGAGTTGAACTGAATCAATTAGTATTTGTAGGCAAATTATAAGTTACATTTGTAAATCCTAATACTTGTAAATCAATTTGTGCTCATTAGTGGACATGTCTTCCTCCCATGTTCCCTCAGTACTTTCATTTGTTTATGCCCTCAAAACGCTTATGCAATGTTAGTTTTCATGTTTAATACGTCCAAAATGTGCTCTGGATGATGGAAAATGGGTGACATACGATTTACATTTAAACCATGTACTGAAAAGCCACGTATTGTGTTGTCTATTCAAGAACCGGAAAAAAAATTCAATTCGTTGCTTCCATCTGAACAACGTGGGTTTACAGAAAGTTACTTGTAGTTTTTGAATGACTTTCCCAGAACATTTTAAGGAAGCCCCTAAAACTTTTTCTCCTGCTTTAAACAAGTCATGATAAATATTAGCAATGTTAAGCCTGTCTGCGATTAATATTGGTGAAAGCAGAGATGCATGGTCCCATCCGTACATGTGTGATGGCTGGGACTAAATGGCGGATTCAGTCTTATCTTGGGGTTGGAAACTTTGCTTTGCATGGATGTCTAGGCAGAATGTTTGAGCAGCCACTAAAGCATCCAAATGTTTCCATTGTGGTTTTGTGTGTGTTTGTCTGAAACTTAGAAGCCAAGGCTGCTCCCACCCTTAATTGCCCATCATCCTCAAATGTTCGACATCCCAAGCTTTGAATTGCCTCGTTTGTGCAGGAGGCAGTCAGAGTAATGACATGGAAGAGAGCGTCGCATGAAATTCCAGGAATTAGCATGCCAGTGATTTTCTCCACTTGATTTGCAGGGACTTGAAATAGAGAGGTTTGTTTGGTGCTTTGCAGAGTGGGACCTCACACCAACAACGATGTTTAGACATGCTCTCTTTAGCAGCCCAGACGTACACTGGTGTCTTGCACTGACTCAACACATTCCCTTGATTTCTAATCCTGTAATCCTGACCCAAAAATCCAGCCCCTAAAAAGACAAAAGTATGAACTCAGGGTAAAGAAATGCATAATTTCCCCTCTGGGACGTAGCTCGCATGTATCCCAGTGCAAGAAACGAATCCCTTAAAACCAGAGCGCTGCAATATGCATTGTGTGTTGAGGGGAATGAGGGCATGAAGAATACCATGCGCTCAGCACCATAATACTCTCTGGCGGAGACAGCTTGTGGTTGACCACGGAAGGTCACGCCTAGCTCCCATCCGCCAGGAATGCCGTCTCGCTGCCTCTGCAAAACGCTGGCATCGGATCAGAACCGGCTCATTAGAGTCTGGGGAGGTGAGGAGGTGCGTCACCTGCTCACTCTGGCAGCTGCATCAAAGGTGCTCCCCATGGGAAAGGAGCTCCTGAGAAGTTTGCAAAATCTGATCTAAAAGTGTAAACGCCATCAAACAACAGCAGCATGAAGACTTGTGAAACACAACCTGCTTCAGGTTTGGGGGTCTTTACCAACTGGCTTTTCATTTATTTTCTTGAACTTTAATCACATGCAACTGAAAGTGCATCAGTAATGCTTTGACTGTGAAAACTCTTCTTTAGGTCACTGATGTCTTTTCAGCGCCCAGAAGGTGAATTATGTGGCACCGCAAACAATTTGCTGCCATCTAGTGCCCAAACACTGAGGCTCACACACTCAGTGGACAAAGCAGCAAAACTGCACTGCAGTTCTGAAATGATTAATCGTGATGAATCAATTATTGAAATAATCGGCAACTAATATAGTAACTGATTAATCGTTAACTGGACTCAAAAAAACCTGCAATTTTCCGGAAAAAAATCTACACATTCAGAGAAGTACTTAATCCAAGAGTATACAAAAATATATTTACATTTTGCATTTAAGATGAAACCCCCTTTGTCTGTTTAAACGTTTTACCCAAATCTCTTCAAGTGGCATAGTTTTAACTTCATCCAGTTCAATTACACTTTATTTTCTCATTTAAAAATGAAGTGAATTATTTGTTTATTTTCATCTTTTAATGTATTCAAATAATGTCTAAAAAAGGCTAAAGTAGTTAAATGACAAATCTGCGTCATTTTTTTAGTTGAATAGTATTAGAGTAATTGATATATTAATCAATAACTACAATGATTGCAGTTGCAGTCTTGGTAGAAAAACACACAGCATAACATCGCTGTGTAAAATTAATCCCCCAACACATTTATTGTTTTAGCCTTGTATTTTCACACAAGGCAAAAACAACAACATAAAAAAGAGTTAAACCACAGCTAAATCATTATTTAATGAAGAGAAGATAGTTGTATTTTCACACAAGGCAAAAACAACCTAGCCTTATGTGAAAATACAACTATCTTCTCTTCATTAAATAATGATTTAGCTGTGGTTTAACTCTTTTTTATGTTGCTGTTTTTGTTGAGTTTTATTAGTCACATGAAGAAAACAAAGAAAAGTCCTGTGAATTTTTGGTTCCTGTTGAACCGAAAATTAACTTGAACAGAAGCTGTGTGACGACATAAAATAGGCTAAATATAATCAGTGCAAATCAGTTTAAGGATAGATAAAAACATCGGTTTACAAAGGGTTAGAAAGTGACTTCTACGTTTTGTTGATATCAGCAAAATATAATTAGAGGCATTATTATCCACAGATGGAGAAAACATAGAACAGTGAACTTTCCAAGGAGTTGTCAGGCAAACCAAATGGCTCCAAGAACTCACCAGATCACAACAAACTGAGAACAATATCCAAAGCTCTGCAGGCCTCAGTCACCACAATTCATTTAAACAGCTATCGGGCTGCACAGTGGCGCAGTTGGTATCGAACCCAAGAAGGTCTTGGGTTCGATTCCCGGCCCGGGGTCTTTCTGTATGGAGTTTGCATGTTCTCCCTGTGCATGCGTGGGTTCTCTCCTGGTTCTACGGCTTCCTCCCACAGTCCAAAAACATGTCTGTCAGGTTAATTGGTCTCTCTAAATTCTCCCTAGGTGTGAGTGTGTGTGTGCATGGTTGTGTGTCCTGTCTGTCTCTGTGTTGCCCTACAACAGGCTGGCGACCTGTCCAGGGTGTACCCCGCCTCTCGCCCAGAACGTTAGCTGGATTCCCGACCCCAGTGGATGAAAAATGGATGGATAGATTCAGCTATCAGAAAGAGACTGACCAAATCCATGGATGCCTGGACGTCTAATCCAAAACCCTCTGCTGACCAGAAAGAGCACAAAGACCCATCTTACATTGCTTCAAAAACAGCTTGAGGATCACCGAGGCTTGTTGGTAAAAGGAAAAACTTATTGGAAAGGATGAAACTAAGACCTAATTTCAGAAAAACAACATATGACCAAGGAAACTCAAGATATTCCACTTAAGATATGTAGCTAGACAGTGAGCAAGAAGTACACCTCTGAATGACTTGAAAATCAGAGTCCCAATATGGCATGATATTAAACAGGCAGTTCATGCTAAAAATCCCTCTTGGTTGTTTTAATTAAAACAACTCTGCAAAGACGATTCGGCAAATATTTCTCCACGGCGATGTAAAACACATACTGTCTGGATGTCAGGGTGGCACAGCCAGTTATTGGGTTTAGACAGCAGTTATGGTTTTGTACAGAGTTCAGGCTGGTTTACATAGCTATTTTCCCCTTAAAGAGACAATATTGTGTTTTCCAGCCACATAGTATCATTTTATAGCACAATCAAGTAGCTATGTTACTTTCAGTTGTTACAAAAAATAAATTTGACTTCGTAATTAGTGCCTTGGAATTGGGCTTCTGTTTCTTTAAAAATCTCCAGCTCTTTCTGAAACTCTGCCTTCAGGAAGTAACCACAACGCGGCTCCTCTTTAAATAACATTTCTACCAGCGTTTCACTGAGAAGTAGCTCCTGTAATGAGCTCAGCAGATGCACAGTTTCACCAGGTGTTTGCTATTGGCTAGTCTGAAGGAGCTGAGATGGGGACTAAATGGGGAAGGCTGCTCTGTGAGGCTTAAGCTCGGGTTGAAAGCTGCAGCTCTGAGGTGAAGCTTTGCCTCGACTGCAGCACTCAGTTCCTCCAAGCAATTTGCACATCTGGATGGTTGCCACAGGAGATTAAACAATTTCTCAAACAGGAGTGAAAAAAATCTAAGCAACACTCCAGGTATGTTTTTGACTCATATATGAGTTTCATAGGTCTATTTTTGTTGGAGAAATTAGTGCAGTTATTCGTGTATGCTAACAGTTATCATAAACTGACTACAAACTGACTA
>CAEGAE010073413.1:0-40691 GCA_903067095.1 Girardinus metallicus
TACATAAAGCACTTTGAACTCTCTTGTTGCTGAAATGTGCTATACAAATAAATAAATCTGATTGATTAAAATGAGCAGTTAGTTTTGTGTATGTGCAATTTTGGGATTTTGTGCATGCTTGCGAAAGAAAATTTGTATGCATGTGTGACATTTTAGTAGTGTGTATGCACAATTTTAGTATTTTTTTGAGTGTGTAGTCTTTAGTAGTGTGTGAGAGACAAAACATAGTTTTTAATCCCAGTTTTTGTCCTAAACGGCCCCTCAGACATAGTTGTGCTACAGTTAATACAAAGTCAGTACAGGTGCAGTGAGTAAACACAGATCGTTTGGCACATGACATTAGGAGGAAACATGTCGTAATCTGAGGTCATGGGGACACCATTGGTGAATGTACCTAGCTAGATTCACGAGATACCTCACACTGTCATCTCTGACACATCTCAGCTATTTCCTCTCCTAACAGAGGCCGTTTACACACACAAGTCCTGCTTTAAAGAATCCTCCCTATTTGCGTCATAATTTTTCATCATGCTTGTTTCCACTGACCGAGCAGAGCAAGGCCATATGTGTATTTCCAGATAACATTCTGGTGTTGTGGAATCAAAGGCAAAGGTGAGATGAGTCTCCACTGCACTGGGGGTTCAGTTTGCTGTCAGAGTTCCTAAGGCGCCAGTTAGAAAGTGTATCAGCAATTTCACCAAACTTAACGATTTCCTTACTTTAAAAACTTAGCCGTGAGAACAGTAAAGTAGTGCAATTTCAGTTTGGACTATATGTCTGTAGTTTGTATGGTATTACAACTACTATTTCCTACTGCTGATAATAAAATTGTATGTGTAATGTGTAAAGAGTCCACTGTGTTATAATCATAGGGCATATTTAAGCAAGATAAACAGAAATACATATTTTAAGAAAAATACAATAATAATAATAGTACAAAATATCTCAATCTAGGGAAAAAAAGAAAAGAAAGATGAAAAACAATACACAAAACACAAAGTAAATAACTAAAAAATATAAAATCATTCAAGGTTTTGAAAAAGTGTTTTTGTAATTAGAAGTGACATATTGCTCTTTTTGTTGTTAGTCAATTTGAGGGATTCAATCAGAAATTTTAGTTCAAACAGGAAATGAGTAGTAGGTATCAAGTTCGCAAACCTTTGCTTATGAGTGACAATATTATGATAGCAAAATTTAGCATATGTTCAAAATTACAACGTTCTGTTACTGTAATAGCAGATAATATCCTTGAGTCTTAATGTGCAGACGATTTTATTAGTTTCACTTATGTTATATAATAATAATAATAATAATAATAGAGGTGGTGGTAATTATAATTTATAAGTATTACGTCGGTGTGCGCATGCTCAGTAGAGGCGGAAGTGCTCAGTAGTGGACGTTCCACGGCAGTCCTGTCTTTGCGTTTCGTTGAATTTTTTAGGAACACCAGACTGCAATGGACCTTCACCATTAGCCGCTGTGCAAACTGTAAATCGGAATCGGAAGTGAGAGGCTGTAACATTCGAGAGACGTTCGAAAATCTTGCAGAATGGTAAGTTACTGTCCCTCACCAGGTTCAATGAGAGGGAAGCTAAACTGTGCTAATGCTATCAAGGTGTATGTTTCCAGGAAGTGCCCACCTGCGCTACGTTTACCTGGCCGCAGTCAGCCAGCGGGCCTTCGGTATTGTAGGCAGCAGAACGGGTGAAAACGGAGCAGCCCTGTTTACTGTTCCAGTCAGCGTCGGTACTGCTAATATTCACCTTAGACTGACAGTTTGGAATATTGACATAGAATTACACCAGATATTGGCAACAACCCAAGTAATCCTCACATACAAAGATATCAATGCTTGTTATTTCATAGATTTCGGTTATGGGTAAAAAGTCTCAGCTGTGTTCTTGAGCCATTCTCACACAAACTTTTAAAAAACTGGAAGGTTCTGTAGATCAGTACATCTGATCTTCAGTTCTGTCAGTGGATTTAATTGGATACAAGTCAAATGTGTCAGCTTTTTCCTGGTTCCTGAAATAGAAGAATGCTTCGTATTTTAATTTTTGAACTTTAAAACAAACAAACAAACAAAAGCACTTATTTTTTTTATATCCATTTTTAAAATGAAATGACCATAGGATACACTGACCTATAAGTGAGCTTGCAACTCACTTACTTATTCTATAAGTAGCTTTTCTGTCTTGATCATCAGAAAATGTTGCCTATCATGAGTGTGAGAAGTTGTTGTTACATAGTTAAACAGTTACAAGTTGTTGTTACATAGTTAATCGGTTACAAGTTGTTGTTTTTTCTAAACCAGAGACAAAATGATTATAGTTAAAGATAGCATTTCTAAGTTGATATTCCTTGTATAATAAGTCCACCCTTACCTAATATTTTATAATCTAGAATCTGTGACACAGTAGGAGTGGTGAAAGGATAAAACAGAGCAGCTTTGCTGTAACCCTTAGCTTCCTGTGAGTGTTACTTCCTTTTTAAAGTTGTAGGCTGGAGAATGAACGTCCATAGAACACCGTCTCTTTCCTAGAAGCATCAGACTGATGTGCTTAATTGGACTTAATTTTAAAAACCTAAATTATACTCACAGTTACTAACTTTGAGTGTTTTTCCATCTGTAATGAATGGAAAGGCACTTCACAAAATGAACAGCTCTGATGTGCATGCAGGGATGCATTGTTAGATCAATTCAATAATCTAGACGGGTTCAAAATCACTGCCATGCATTCCAATTCAGTCCAGTAACACATCCCTTGTCTTTTAATTACGTGAGATCAGGTTGTGGGGAAACAGGTCCTGGAAGGAAACACACTCTCCCCAGCTCATTCTGGGGGACTAAAGGCGTTTCCAAGCCAGAAGAGACATTTGGTTCCTACCATGTGATCTCTATTCAGACATGTCCGGAAAATCTTAAAAGGAAGATTCAGTTTCAACCTGGAGTAAGGTCCAGTTTTATCATTTGAGTGCAAAGGCCTTAGTCAGAGGAGCTAACGCCCATCCCATCAGGCCAATGGGGTGACCATCCATGTCCCTAATGCCCCCTGACATCAACTTCCACCCCTGCAGTTGGTTGGCCCACTTTGTAGGGAGTTTCCTGTACCGTTTTGGACTGAGCATCGCCAAGCCCTAAGAAGGCGAGGTTTGACCGCTGGGCGCTTTAAAAGACAAACAAACAAAAATAACACTCTGAGCAGACGTCCCTCCCCTCTAATCCAGTCAAGGTTTGCCATTTCATGTTAGCAAATTCTGTTATTTTTGTCTTCAATTCAAGAAAATTAAATAAAGAGTCAAATCTTTTTATTCCAGTCAGCATTACATGTCGCAGCCTGAAAATGTGTGGCACCATAAATTTGATGAACTGTAATTATCAGTACTTTGATAAAATAAAATCTTGCCCTGATACCACAACTCAAAGAAGCTGTTAATAAGTAGCTTTATAACAATAAAAACTGATCCTAAAGTTACATTTCTTCTGTTTGCTGGTTGCACATGCACAACAACATATGCAATTTTTTACTTTGACTAGAGGCAACGAGCAAATCGGGCAACAAGCAAATCAGACACAGGCTAATTTTAGCTTCTGGAGGCTTTTACCGACTTAAAGTCTTTTTACATCAAGCTTTTCTAAATGTCTCTGTTTCATCTTAACCCCGTTTTTAATAAGCAATTGACCCATATATTTTCCACATCAGTAAACAACCGTTTGTTGTTGTGCTGCATAAAATGACCAAGACCACATTTGTGTTGGTCAGAAAGGCCACCGTCAGCTTCTTTCTTATCTCCTTTTCTCCCATTAAATGTTTTCCTCACATCTCTCCTTTCTTTTTCGTCTCTGTTCATTACAGTTGAAATAAACTCAAAGCTGCTTCTAGTACAGTTTCGTATCTATATTAAGTGGAGCAGGATCTATTCACAGGCAAATGGAGCCTTATGGTGAAAGCCATAATGCTCCACTGGTGAAAGTTAATGTTGTTCTTCACCTTGGCACTCAGAGAACAATTGAGTGCCACATTGCTGTAAAGGACACTCTAAAAATAAAATAATATTAATGACATCTCTGTTTCCCTCTAGATGCGATTCATGCTGCTGTTCAGTCGGCAGGGGAAGCTGCGGCTGCAGAAATGGTACACGGCTACGGCGGAACGAGACAAAAAGAAGATGGTCAGGGAGCTGATGCAGATAGTTCTTGCCCGCAAACCAAAGATGTGCAGTTTTCTTGAATGGAGGGACCTTAAGATTGTCTATAAAAGGTACTAAAACCTACTCCCTTTTTTTCATTTCAAGTCGTTAGTAATTTTTAATACTGACTAGCGCTTGAGTAGGTATATCACTCTCACTACTCGCTCAACGCACGCCTCTGCAGGCGCGGCTAGAGGTTTTGTTTGTGGCTCACATTGAGCCGTGGCTTTTAAACTTCACTCAAACTTTGATGAAGAATTCTCCAAAGAAACATAAGTCCTCACCGAAGGTTGATATAAATGTCTGCACAGGTGAACCTGTGTACAGTTTGAATGAAAGGAGGCGCGCTAGCCGTGCCGAGGTAAACTTCAGAGATGCAGCCTTGACGGCGCGCTAGTCGGCCAATGCACAGAGGCAGCAGCGGCGTGATTGGTCCACACTCCCGGCTTCATGCCCCGCTCAGTGCATCAACTACAAACCCATCTTTCAGGAACAGTTTTGTTCTGCTGGTGAAATGCTCAGCGCAGCAAATATGCTTGCAGTCCGGCTTATTTAAAAAAAAAAAAAAAAAGAATTGAGCAGATTTTCTTTTATTTATTTTTTTAATAAAAACAAAATCAAGCAAGGCTTAGCCTGACAGGGGGAAAGTAAAGCCTGGCAGCCTGCCAGGCTTGTACTACACTGGGGGAAACCCTGAGTTGCTGTCCCGCTTTGTGATATTTGGATTGATTCATTTTGTCTTTTTGTCTAGAACAAATGAGTAAACTGTATACATTTTCACATTCACAACTATTTTTCAGACCGATTTTCTTCATTTTGATCAGCTTCCAGATGGAAACGCTGATGCCTTTCTTCTCCTACGTTTATCCCCATGCAGATATGCCAGCCTATATTTTTGTTGTGCTATTGAAGAGCAGGACAACGAGCTGATTACACTGGAGATCATCCACCGCTTTGTAGAGCTGCTGGATAAATACTTTGGCAGTGTAGGTCACAGAACTGAAGCATTCTCTGTTTCTGAATATCAATGATTTTGCAAAAGCCCGATTATAAAGCTGTTTGCTCTGTATTTTTGCAGGTGTGTGAGCTGGACATAATCTTCAACTTTGAGAAGGCTTACTTCATTTTAGACGAGTTCCTGATGGGAGGAGAGATCCAGGACACATCCAAGAAGAGCGTCCTCAAAGCCATCGAACAAGCTGATCTGCTGCAGGAGGTAACACCTTCCTTCTTCACCCAGTCAGCCAGTGTTTAGAAATTACTATTAAAAACACTTATGGCAGTCATTATTTCTCTAAACATGATCCAAATCTGCATTTACGTGCTGTGAATCTGCCTTTTCACTATTTCTCTTTTTCTTGCTTTGTGAAGTCAGAGTTTGTAGTAAATCTAGATTATTTTATGTGTTTAAAATGATTGGACTTTGTGACTAGATTGCAGCAAACTGAGTTTCACTCCGTGTTTCGTTTGGTCCAGCTCACATGTGTGGGAGATAAAAGCTGGTTTGATTTGTGATTGATAGGAGACAGATCAGAGACTGGCTGCTGATTATGACAGCTGCTTTATCAGAAAGACTGTAGTGTCTAACTGTGAAATCTTTTTTTCATAAAGCCTTTGGTAATCTCTAATATCTTTATTTAATGGCATGAGTGAATGCAAAACCTACTTGAATAAGCAGCATAAGTAGCATCAGTCTTTACCAGCTAAACTGCATGTGTTTTCCAAACGTCTCTTTTACTGTTAGAAATACTTTCTGCAGGCGTCACTATACAGGCCTGGACACAGGCACTAGTGAAATAAGTAGCAGTTTGCAAAGTTTGACCATTTTAGTGCCTGATTTTTATCAGAAAGCCTAGCTATCAAAGAAAACAACAGTGCATATGTTATAAAATGAATGTGTTTGCATTGTACCAGTGCAGAGTAACCTGTCCAGCTTCAGTCAGCCCATGTTTTTTTATCAACACAGCCAAAGATATCCATCAGACTGCTGCTGGTGGAGCACCAAGATCCAGATCAGGAATGTCACTCTGCTCACTAGGAATTAATATCTCTTCTACAGCTTGATTTCCTTTTCCTTTCTGTTTTTCATCCCTCCCTGCCTTTCCTTTACATTGTTAAAAGTCTTCCTAGTTTAATATATTTTTATTGGTATGGATAATATTAATGTTAATAATATAATCAACATCCCACCAGCACCTAAAACAACTTGGTTGCTCCAGTTCTTACATTTTCTCTTGCAATGGCTACAGAAAGAAGGAACATTATCTACATTTGTCTTTTCGTTTATGTGAATAATGCAGCAGTGTTCTGTTTTAATTTGGGTTTTTGCTGTTTGCAGGAGGATGAGTCTCCCAGGAGTGTATTGGAGGAGATGGGCTTGGCATAGTTCCAGTGAAACTGGACAGGACAGTTTGGACTCTGGGATCCTAGAGCAACATTTCCTCTGGGGATAAGACTCAGCGGATGCTTGCATTGGACTGGCCCTTTGGCTCTCTTTTTTGTTTGCGTGTGTGTGTGTGTGTGTCTGCATTATCTAAGTGTGGGATAATGGTAATGGGCTATATTTAACTTTTATGTGCCTGGAGGAGCAGTGCATGTTCTGATTGTTACAGATGTGACATAGTTTGAAGCTTCGCTGTGATTTTAGTCATGCCGAGGCAGGCTTGCAGGCTGATATAAAGCGCTTGTCAAACAAGCAAAGCCAGGCCTGGATGTAGGCCTGCCGATCACAACTGAATGTGAACGAGAACCGGGTCAGAACATCGAAGGACTGCGTGAGGTCACAGGTTCTATAAGTGTATCAAGAACCAGGTTTATTCCAGGCAGGTCAGGTGAAAACAAATCATTCTCAACTCTGATCTAAAATCATGGCTGTAAGGACTGAGTTCTCTTTAGTGTATTAGAGTTCAAGCCATGTGCCTCCAGCTATCTCCATGACAACGGATATTAAACGTGCTCAGAACCGGCTCAGGACTGAGGCTAGAGTTTTGTTCCGACTAGTTTTCTGTCTTCATTCAAATTGTTCCTTAATCTAGAACTGCTGATTAGCTGTCAGACTTGTTTATTCGATGCTTCTGGATAGTTGAAGATTCCACTTTGTTTATGTAATCTCACCGAAAACAAAAATGATAAACTTCATCAATGAAAATGAACCCAAGACATTCAATTGTTTCTTGATCCATTAGCATGAGTTGACTTCAGTACCAAACCAAAATGGGGATGTGAGAGCTACATATCTTCACTGGATGTTGGTTCTGGGTTTCAATGCTACAGTGGGGTAACTATTATAAAAAAAAAAATGTTATTTGAAGGGGATGTATTGTGCAAATTTCACCTTTTGCATGTTTTTGTACTTCCATTTATGTTTCTACTGCTTCTAAGTCCAAGTGCTTAAAAAAAACACCCCAGCAATAAGTTGATGTATTTTGGGGTCTGGAAAATGAGACTTTTCTAAAACCTCCAGAATGTAACATCACAAATTAGCAGGCACTGCCCCTCACCTATCAACCGCATCAAAGCCCAGCCCATTACCTAGCAACCCAAGCTGAGCTCCAGCACCTTTGGTCAGCTGGTTTTACTGCTATATTCTCTGTACAGCAGCTGCTGGAAAAGACAAGAGTTTCGTTGTTGACTTACCGTTTAGAAACCCCTGCTGCGTTCTTGTTGGTCGTGCAGGATGCCGCTCTTCTGCTTTTCAAAGATGTACGCTTGTATAAGTGCGCGTCTGTTTGCAGCCAATTTTACATTGAGTTGGAGGGCGTGGCCAGCAGCAAGTTATTTGGATTTAAAGTAACAAGGCGCAGCCCATTCTGAAAGGGGCTGGAAATAGGCAGAACTGAGCAGATTTCAGTATCTCAGAATGATTTTGTGCAAAAAACATAATGAACCTTCTTTGTATAGACCCAACCTTTTTAGGGAAACATAATGGGTAACTTTTAAATATTTGTTAAAAATGTCACTGGCATAACAGTATAATATGAGAGGTAATCTGAAACCCCCTCTTCCCCCCCTGCTCCTCTGCCTTCTCCCAGTGCTCCCAGTTGTAACTGCAGAAATACGCCGCTCTCTCAAAAACAGCCAATCGAAGTCAGGAGGAGGGTCGTAGCGCTGTCAATCAGGCTCATAGAAGTGCCGCTCCCTCCCTCTTCCTCTGCTAAGCTACAGTTTCTTCCTGACAGTAGTTAGCATGGGCACAGCTGACTGCGGATAAACAGGTAAGCCAGTAGCACATTTAGCAGCACGTACACAATCTTGACTGACAGCACTAACAGCCTGCTCCTGGCACTGAATGGATGCATCTGTTTTCCACATTGACACAGTAGCTCATAGTAGCTTGTGTAAAGCACTGATGTTTCCTCAGACAGCAGTGAGTGCGCCCCCTGCTGGCTGCTCGGCGTTCCTGTATGAACCCAGGTAGCCTTGTCTCAGAACAGCCCAGAAGAAGAAAGGTGTTCTTTCTGCCAAGTTTAGCTTCGCCTCAGTTGGATGAACTCTGGACCATATCAACCACTCTAAAACTTTACAGCTAGCAAATTGATTTGGAAAGAAGAAGACATGCAGTGTAATGTTAGACAATGTGGACCTGGTGAAACCTGGCGAATCATTTTTGGTTAGAGCTGATACCAGCTGGTGAGACTGTGACGTTCTGTCTCATTCTGAAAAGAGCTGTTAGATATGGAGGTTTATTACTGACAGCACTCCTAGCTAAGGTGAGGAAAGCTGCTGACGACTCATAAGTACTCTAACTGAAAGATGTGGGATTATGCAGGCTCAACACTAAGCAACCGCCAATAGTACAACATTCACGCCCCCTTGTGGTGGAAAAGATTTGCCACTGTTTGAATTGCAACTCCTTGGTTCAAGTGCTGCAAAAGCATAAAGTAAATGAATGACTAACAATTTTATGGCATTGTTTCTGGTTGATAAGTTGGGATGTTTTATAATAAAGTCATGGGACCAAATATTTTTGCTTGGAATTTTGGAGACGTTAATTTTACTCAAACCTATAAAGAGTAAAATAAGAGAAGTGATCTCTCTTAATTTTCTGGATTTTCTTTTGCATAACACATTTTAGAAAGTAATTAATACTTTCCCTGTATGCTATGAATTGTGTGGATTACTACATTTGCTATTTTGAGCTGAACCTATATATTTTTCATCACACAAAGACTCCAACTGCTTCCAGTCATAAGCACCTTACATTTACACATAAGCAAGTTATTATACTTGGGCATATTGATACGTACACACTTCATATTGATGCAAACATTTCTGGCACTAATGGAACCCCATGTTTTAGGGTTACCCTGTGTAAGCTTTTCTTTAGCTATTTCTTGTCAAGTGAGTATAGATCTGGTTATTGGGGACATATGGAGAAAATCTGGGCTCAGTTCCCCAGGACAGCAGAAGAGGTGTCGGGGGCTCGCTTGGGAGGGACAGGAGGGTTCTTCTGTTGCCCAAAAACTATGAATGAAATGCAAGTTGGTGACGTCAAAGGGGCCTCTTGACGCATATGTCACGTGAGCCTGGAAGGCGGAGAGATCCTGAGATCCACAGCCCCGCTGTCCATAGTTCTGAAAACAGGCATTCCAGGAGAGGAACCCCGAGAGGACACGTCGACAAAAAACCAACACCAACATCTGACTGCGACTCCGAAATAGCAGCGACATCTGGAGCTGGTTGCGCGCGTGACCGCGGGGTTTTCAGCACCTGACGTGACGAGAAAACGGGACCTGGAATCCCCAAAGCCCCCCTCCCTTCACCTGCAAGTAAGTGGCAACTAATCAGTCAGCCGTGTTTACCTCCTGCCCCCACCCACCCCCCCCTGCAGCCCCCGGAGATGGAAAACCGTTTCACCGTCCCGGTCATCCCTGAACCAGTGCTGAAGGAGGAGTTGGAGCTGCGCTCAGGTGAGCTTCTGCAGCAACAAATGTCAGGCAGACAGCAGGCTGGGTCCCGCTGCGCTGGAGCGGGGGAGCAGGGACGGTGTCACCTGCACGTCCGTCCAGTCATGGTTGTTTCTCCAACAGCTTGAACATCTGGAATCCAGTCAGTGGAGAGCAGAAACCTGCACTGGACCTTCATTGTATGCTGGTCAAATCTGCTGGGAGCTTCGCCTTCTCTTTCTCCTAATCCCTCTAATCCTCCTCCTTCTCCCACCCCCACCTTCTCATCCTCCTCTTCCTCCTCCTCCTGCTCTTCCTCTTCATCCCCCCATGGCTCTTTGTTATGAATGGAATTCGGGTAACAAATGGGCCAAAGAGGCGGTACCCTCATTCAGACTACTGTCTGTAGGTTTTCTTCGCCTTGTGTTGAGCTGCAGGTGTTGGTTGGGGTGGGTGGGCAGGGGGTCGTTGCATCCCTTTCTTTTCTTTTCTTTTTTTTTTTTTTTTTTTGTATTTTTGCTGCAGTGATATGAGTTGATCGGACCTTTGGAGCAGATGGAAGGAAAGTGTTTATTTGATCAGCAGGATGGAATAAGGCCAAAGCGCTAATGAATGTCGTCATCTTGCGTCAGTGTGGCAGAATCAGGAGCAATGAGGGCAGCACGCATCAGGTGCACAGCAGAATAATAATGCTGTTGAAAGCTGTGAGGTGAAACATCGTGAGTGTAATTAAAATACGTAATATTCCATTTTTAAACACGAAATATTCACTTGCTGATAGTTGTTGCATTGCATTTTTTTTTACCATGACATTGTTGAATATTAAGCTGCAGGTTTAACCACAAATTGATCATAGTGTGATGGATTAATGGTGAACTGCTCATAAGTGGTTCAAATAAAATTATTTATTTATTTATTTGTAGATTGATTTAATGTGACATTGCTTATTTAAAGTGACAGATCCTGGAGGAATGGTTTCTCATTCCTTGATTAGAGGACATATGCAATCCTTGGAGTGAGTTCTGGTTGTGTCTGAGGATAATTAGTTTAGTACAGAACTCCATGACTTTCTGTCGTCCGAGGTTTTTAAGCTTGGATCGTGAACACGTTGTTTGAACTCATGGCAGCCTGACACCATCTTTGTTGCCAAGTTATGTCTTTTTTTTTTTTTAATGGGTTTTAATATGTTTGTGATAAAAAGTGATTTCTGACTTCCTACATACGTGAAAAGTGATCAAATCAAATATACACCTCCCTATATGAAACATGCAATCCTTTCTTTATCTGAAGTTTACAAATAAATAAATAACAACGAAGAAACTATGAACATGCAGCATTATGAAAATTATTTGACTCAAAGAGCTGTCATATCTAGTTCAGCCACAAGAGGGCTTACGTGGTGGCGTCGCCATAGCGCAGTTTTACAGGCAGTTACCTCGGTGACCTACAGTTAATCGTTGTTCTTTTGGTCTACCCAAACACTTGGGGTGCGTTAGAAAACATTACCTGCACTAGATGCATTTCAAATGCAGTTTGTTAATATTCATGAAACCAACTGAGCTCTGGTCTTCTCATCCAACAGCTTTTCAGGCAGTCTGCATTGCTCTTAACTTGGGTCTCTCAATGAACATGACTGCTTTCACAGTTTTCTCAGCGAAAAACGTGGCATAAATGTTGGACTGCCATGGGTTCTTTCCTCGGTATTCAGAACTAAATCAGTAATCACAAACAATAACGAAAAGTTGCTCACCCTGCAGCCTGAAGAAACGCAATTCCAATTTTTGAGTTTTAAACTGAAACTTTCACTGAGTGGAGGTACAACTCAGGGTCTAAGCTATGGTGAGCCCTGAATGATCAGAATACAATAACTCACTCAAAGACATAGTTTAATATGCATCTCAACAAACACTTTCTTCTAACAGTACATAAAAATTCCTCTGTCTGAGCCTTGGGCAGATGAGCCATGTGAATGTGGAGCGTGTGTTTTTCTGGATGTCTCTAGTATTTTAGCGGTAACTTATTTTTCAGCTGCTGATAGCGTTGGCCCTGCAGTGCCTGGTTTGGTTTTCTGCTGTCTGAAAAGAGTTGTTGAAACTTTAAATATGATTTTGTGCTCTTATTTTTCCCTCTAGGTGTTCTTGGTCACTCTCTGCACCCAGTTCAGGATCTGTTCTATCAGGCCATGACAAGAAACTGCCATGCCTCGTGTGTCCTCACCATCATGGTCCTCTTCACATCTTTATCCTTCCTTCACCTCTCCACACCCAACCCAGTTTCTACGTTTGGAGATTATGACAACGCACCCAGAGAGGTTCTTCCCAGGCTTCCAGTTTATGAAAACACCGAACGAACGCAGGAGAGACGGAAAAGAGCCTCGAAAGACCAAACCGAGCAAGAAGAGGAGCTCTTTAAAGATGTAGATCCCAAAAGACTAGCTGCTGTGTTACTGGAGGCTCTGAATCACACACACATGGAAAGAGAGAGAGATGAAGAGAACTATAACAGCATAGAAGAAGAGACACAGTTTGAGAGAGACGAGATTCAAAAAGAAGAACCACACGATGAGAGAGTGTCAAGAAACAGAGAAAGAGACGGGCAGAAGGAGCTGGAGCTATTTATTGCCTCACATGGCAAGGAGCAGAAACGGGAGGAAGAAGAGGAGAAGAAAAAGGCTTTGGAAGAGGAGGAGAAGATAACTGAGAAGGTGACAAGCCACACCACAAGTCAGACGGTCCAAATTCAAACAATGCAGCAGCCAAATGGATCAGAAGGAACAACGGAGAGCGGTGCTGCTAACCAGCCGGGATCATCCAACCCCGAGCAAAGCAGCTATGAAGAGGAGGAGCAGCTCAATCCTGAGGAGCTGAAGAGTCTGGAGACCGTGATGAAGGAGTTTCCACGTCTTAACACTAAACGAGATGGTGCTTTGGAGCAGCAGCAGAGAAACACTAGAGGTTACAGCAGCTACAATGACATCATTCCAATAAATAAGGGCAATGATCTCGCCATGACCAAGAAAAAATTAAAATGGCAAGAAGAAACACAGAAAGCAGTGTACTTCCCAACATTTACCGGAGGCAATTCTGTAGGGGAATCAGAGGACGGCAACTATATTAGCAAAGCAGCGCAGCCCCTGACTCCAACTCAACAGGAAGGGGTGCAAGATGATTACACAGAGGAGGACGAGGATGAGGAATTGCTCAGCCCAGAGGAGGAGGAAGCTCGAGCCAAAGTGGAGCAGGAGGAGATGATGAGACAGGCAGCAGAGGCACAAAAAGCCAAAATGGAAGAGGAAAAGCTGGCTGACATCGCCTCAGACATGTTGCTGAGCTACATGGGTAAACAAAATAAAGGTGACAAGAAGCACAGCTTGTCCATGTCGAATGCCGCAGAGGATAAGAGATCTGACGAGGAAGAGGAAGTGACAGAGGAGGACGACCTTGATCCTCAGACCATTGACAAGTTGATTGAGATCTCCAGTAAGTTGCACCTCCCAGCTGATGATGTCGTGGACATAATCACTGATGTTGAGAAGAAGAAGAAGAAAGACGTGCCACCCGAGAGGGCATCCGTTCGGCAGTATACCTCAGCGCCACTGTCTCCTTCTTTTCATTCCGGTTGGCAAGTTTCGTCAAATCAAAACAGCTTTCCAGTCTCTAAGCAACAATCTCCAGCTGTAAATATCCTAAAAACCTGGTTTCAAGACAAAAACACACCAAAATCAGACGTTTCCCAAAGGAAACTTCCTAAACCTTTGCTACCATATAATTTTTCACCCAAACCTGAAAAGCCCTTTCCGGTGAAACAGGAGCGCTGGTTCAAGTTACCGAAGTCTGTCTGGACTGGCTACACCTTGTATCCATACTCCTACTCCACCTACCACCAAAGGAAACCCATCTTGGGTTACTATCCTTTCTATTTTCCTCCCATGCCAAGACCTAAATCCCATTACTACCGGCCTAAACCTCTAATGCGCAACAATTACTTTGGTAAATCTATGGAAGATCCGTACATTTTCCCTCCAAGAAGGCGCTATCAAAGCTGGGTCCAACCTCAGCTGAGAAAATCACCTGCTGCCCTTCAGCCTAAGTCTTTCTACTCCAGCTACTACCCACGTCCTTACTCCCAGGCATTTCAGCGGATACCTCCGTCCCAAGCCAATTCCCCTCCTCAGACAGCTGCTCAACAAAAGCAGTTTCTGATCTCCGCTCTGGAACCCGCAGCATCGAAAAACAAAGACTATCATAAGGGTGCAAAACAGCCAGACAGCAGTATCCATGACGATGTGGAGAAATACATCCAGCAGATTCTCATGAACAGAGCACATAGATTGGACTGAAATGGAAGTATATAAACATTAGTGCAAGATTCTGACATCTTAAAGATGAATCAGCAGAAAGCTATATTTCTTTCAAATGTTTTTGTGTTATGTTTTTTCTAAAGAGGCAGTATTATGTAAAATCATTATTTTTAGGCTTTACATCGTTATAATGTTATTTCCTCATCAAAACCATACCTGGAGTGTTTCTTTGTTTTTATATGCATGTTTGAGAAATCCTTGAATTTCCCATGGCAACCATTCTGATTTGTAAAACTCTTAAGGAACTGAGCGCCGTTTCCACA
Organism: Girardinus metallicus; assembly: GCA_903067095.1. Taxonomy (NCBI): domain Eukaryota; kingdom Metazoa; phylum Chordata; class Actinopteri; order Cyprinodontiformes; family Poeciliidae; genus Girardinus; species Girardinus metallicus. Next base: position 14,700 of record CAEGAE010073413.1, read on the forward strand.
CACAGCTAAACCTCAGAGCAGTTTCCAAGCCGAGTTTCCGCTCCTTCAAACTAGCACCAGCAGCAATTAGCAAGCACCTGGTGGAAATGTGCACCTCCTGAGCTCATTATATGAACTGTTTCTCAGTCCAGTGATGTAATGAACGTTTGTAAGCTCTTAATAGTGAAGCGTCGTTGTGATAATTTCCTGAGAGTCAGAAAGAGCACACATTACTTAAAGAAACAGAGGCTCAATTCCAAGGAGATAAATTGCAAAATCAAAATTCTTTTAAGCCATGTTTGACTTATATATATATATATATATATATACATATATATATAATTTTTTTAACATTTAACATTGAAGGTAATAGTTACTTGATTATGCTATAAAATGTGTCTGTAAAATACATAATACTGCCCCTTTAACATTTGTTTCAAGTTCCTTCTTTCTGTTAGAATTGGTTGAGATGTGAACACGGCCATGTTCTGAATCCCAATGTAAAGACGTTGGATGGAGCCGAGAGGAACATGATGAATCTAGTCTGTTGGTCCAGCAATGCTTAAAATCCAACATGAAAACTTCCTTAATATTGACATTCCTGCATTAGAAAATTGAAGTGGATGAATTATTATGGTCCATTTGACAAAATAATTAAACCGTTCACATGAACATGTGGCTCCAGATGGATGGAGCTGGGCACCATTTCTAATATCTAACACCACTGCCACTATTGTGGTTGTGTAGTTGCCTCCACCTTTTAGCTTGTTGTGGAGTCTTCGTCTGCATGGCAGATGAAATGTAAGGAGCTCTGATATCTCAATTTAAAGATTTTCTTCTTTTTTTTTTTTTTTTTGCTTTGTTACAAATCGTAACAGTGAATGAAAACACTACACTCTTCACCCTATCGCTGCATTTATCAAGGTTTTACATTGGAAAAACATAGTTTCACATGAACCCCAGACTTGCTGTATGTAGATTACAAGATGTGGCCATGCCTTTAAACTTCTAATAGTCAAAAATAACAAAAGATAAAACTTTTAATATAAAATCCACATCAAACAAATCTACTCCGTGGTGCCCTTCACAACAGTAATTTGACGTAACTTTGACGTATATATGAGTTGATAGCTAAGTGGGAAGGAGCTCAAATACACCCTTTCTAGTTCTGTGTCAGTTTATTGACATGTGTGTGTCCTGCTGCCCATAAAGTCTCACTAGAGAAAACAAACTTATCGGTCAACTCAGAGCAGTGGCTGTTTCTGATATGGGCGATATGGGCAACCGCCCAGGGCGGCATCTTGTGTCAACACCTTGGTGAAGGGGGTGGCACTGAAAAGATGGTGTCGTCCAGGGCGCCAAAGATGCGAGGACCACCTCTGACTCAGAGATAGCAAGATCTTGAAATAAAGCCAGAGTCATAGTTTTCCCTCTGGTGTTGCTTCACGGCTGACACAAGATGTCTGCTCCTCTCTGGTCGCTTTGTTTTTCTCCAGATGGGGGAGCATACATCTGTGCTTTTTCTTGACCAATTATGTTAACCTTTTTTTTTTTGTTTCAGATGTTTTATGATTATTCTGAATGTTGAAATGCAGCTCTAAAACCTAAGCAGTGCTGTATTATGTTTTTAAAGAGAGAATAATTATATTAATTTTAAATAGTATTTTAAACAAATTCTAGTCTGTTAGACAAGTTTGGCTCAATTAGGAGTAAGTTTGACTTCAAACTTATTGAGATTTAAGATATTCCATCAATAACTGGGCAAAATATCTTGATATTTGAGATGGATATTAAAACATTTTCATTTCATTTTGTTTTGTCTCAACAACAAACTTGAAAAGCACACTTTCATGAAAAGTTCTCATTATTAAAATATTGTACAACATTGCAGAGTATATTTCACACATAAACCAACAAACATCACAAGACGACTTGCTCTCACGATGAGTCATCTTTTTGCATATCTTAAAGTACCTTGTTGCCATGGTGCCAAACCCTGGCATGTGTCTGTAGGGCATTCTTATACAACTGACGCCTTCAGAGGGTGCAGCTTGGACAGATCAGCTGAGGCTGGTGTCAGTCTGGACCGAGGTCATTCTTATCTAAATGTAATATCCATAATTAACTTTACAAAAAGAGACGGACAGTTGTTGCTTTTCAATAACTAATCATAGGGAAACTTTGCTTTTTAATAGCTTAAAAATCCCACAAGTTTGCAACAACATGTAAGATTTGTATAATGCATTTGTTGAGTACTTGGCCCTGTATGGAAATGATATTATAGTAAACTATCTTAAGTGTGAACCTTTGAACTTGTAAACTTTTATGAAGATTAATTTAACCTAAATTAACTTTGGAACTTTTCAAGTCTCTTTTGATCTAAATTTCTCTGTTTTATCTTTTAAATTGTGAAATAGTTTTGAGACGATGATGATAACGGTTGCTACGGAATGCCGTTTGTAAAGTTAAACAGTCAAAAATTAGCAGCCATAATTTGGCTTATTTAGCCTATCATAAGAGGGAAAAAAAGGGGTGCATTTTCCAAAGACATATTTTCACCATTTTATTTATTCTTTTATAAATATCACAGTTTCAAACAAAATATCTAATTAGTAAGGTTCAAATTAAATAATTAGTTTTGAGCTACCTAAATATTCCCTTCTAAGTTAAATATTATTTGGTTAACTAAATATTTAGTTTGCTAAATAAATTTAGCTTCAAACTAAATATTTGGCTTGTTTACATGTTAGAAATGTCACTTTGTTGTCACAGCATAGTATCAGATCTGTCTTCTCCCAGTTCTCCCAACAGTAACAGTTCGTTTAGAAACAACCAATCAAAGCCAGGAGGCGGGTCTTACGGTTGTCAATCATGCTTATTTATATGCTGCTCACATCTCTTGCTCTCTGCCATGCTACAGAATCAGGTTGTTAATTATTTGATTGTGTAACTTTACAAATGGCAAAAACATTTTGTTACAATAATGTTTTCTCCATGCTTTTTAAGACTCAATTTTAGAAGCAAGTTTGTATAAAATCGATATTAAACCAATGTGAAACAGATACTCGGTTGGTTTTGGTGACCTTTGGAGAGTGTCTCAGAATGTGTTTCCAAGTTAGAACAGAAGAATTTGCAGTTAATGGAATAAAAAGAATTTCAACATTGTGCCTTTCATCAACAAAAAAAAAGTGAAGTGAAAGCAAGACGTTGGCTAACTAACATGTTTTCTGTATTTTATATAATTTTTGGGTCTGTTATGAAAGTAAGATGGGAAGTGTTGGTGGAAAGCCCTGAGCTAAAAATGCACACATCAGAATAAAGGGCACAGTCTTGCACGTTTCTGTACAAATGCATCCAAAAATTGCATAATCTTAAAAAGTAAAAAAAAAAAAAAAAATCCTCAAGATTAAGGAAACAATGACTTTAGTACAAGTAAAAAATAGTGAGATGTGTATGAGTGAGTGTTGGTCTTTCTAACTGTACCTTGTTATAAACGTCGTAATAAACATGCGTTTGCTGAATGTAAACAAGTACATGTTCATGACTACTTTTGCTACCCATGAAAAAATTAATAAAGTCAATTATTTTGTTATAATAATGTTTTCTTGTGGACCCACATTTTCTTTTTAGGACAGCTAAGTGAAGCCCAGCTCACGTCTAGATCGATTCAAAACCAGAAGCCACAGCATGGAGGAGTTCTGGTAGACAGAAAGCCCGAGTCCCTACGTTATATTTGTATTTGTTAATACAAACTATCAAATACAATAAGTTCTTGTTACAATAAGTCAATAAGTTTGACCAACAGAGACAAAGAACCAAACCCCAGAAACAAATCCATTCAGATTTATCATGACTTGGTCCATTCAGTCCGAATATTGTCGTCCAATTGAGTAATAAAGTTATTCACAGCAACCTTTTTTTCCTCGGACATCTAATTGTTACAGAAACCCAATCCAGTTTATTTAGAACTTTCCAAGGTTAAAATTTAGTTTAAAATTATTTTAAAATCAAACTCCTAATTATGTTTGGACACCTTGTAATTACTGTTCAGAGACATTTTGATATAATTAAATCTTTGTTTCAAATTAAAGTACTCTGAGCTTCTCTTTTATTCTAACATTACTCTGAATTTCTCTGTCAATGAAGTTTTTTTTTTTTACTTTATTAATGATTGAAATTCCTTAATATGATAATCTATTCAGCAAATTCCTTTTTGTCAAGATAGTCTTTTAGTTTTACTTGAAGTTTCAATATTGTGAATTTGACATTATGTAAAAATAATTACTTTTTACATATAAAAGTAATAAAGCATTACCGACTGATTTGATTTTAAATTTAATGATCCGCTGTAGGAATATTTCCTGACACTATCATCCTCTCATCAAGAATGTATCATAGAAAATCATTCAAAATCATGAAATTTCATTTTACAGAGCAAAGAGAAGATAAAGGCGTCACAGAGGACTCAGGACTCTGACATGCAGGTTGGATGACTGCTGAACCTCTGAGGCGTGTTTCAGTCAGCCAGTCTAACATCCAAGAAGGTTCTACAAAATGCTAATTGAAGCTTTTTCTTTCAACCCTATAAGAGTTTGAACAGCATCCTGGCTGCAGCCACCAGAAGAGAACAAACAATAAGCAGAAGAAAATGAATTAACTGGGAAAGAACGGAGAGGCTGAGGAAAGAGAGCAGGGGGGGGATGCAGTGGTGATGGTTGCAGCTCTGCCCACACAGAGGTGCAGTGATTCATGATGTCACGTGGAGAAAACAGGGTGACTCATCCACCAACATCATTGTGCAGCGACTGCAGAGCATCAAAGTGAACACGCACACACACCAAAAAACACACACGATCAATCTACTCAATCAAATGTAGCTGCTTTTAATATGTGAGACAGTAAATGCTTAAAGGTGTTCAAACTTTGATGGTCCTACTGATCACACACCTCTGCTTGGCTACGGCTCATGAGGGAGACTCAACACAAAACGAGCTGAACTTCTAATTCCTTGCTAGGATTATTGATGACGTGCTCCTAAAACATCAACGTTAATCTGCAGATGACAATTGTTAAAACAAAGGAGTTGATTTTTATATTACCTGAAAGCTGCCAAAAATACGCAGCATCTTTTCTATTTGTTCAGCTGGTTGGGATGTTGCCCATCAACAGCAGTCAGTGGGGGTGGGGCGGGACGGACCAGTCCAAATCAAAAATGAGGCAGAGACAAACAGCCATGCAGGCTGTCAGGCCTGAAGGCATTCAAGGTTTACAATATCTTTAAATCCAGCAAACAATGGCAACAGAGCAACTAATCAAATAAAAAAGAAGAAGATTACAAACAAGAATATTTAACAATGGAGCTTAAGAGAGAGAGAAATCTAAAGCAATCGTAGAACTTCTGAGAGGATTTGTATTCCGAGCAATGGAATCCAATTCAACCAGAAAAAACAGACACAAAAGCAAAAATGCTGAGAAATGGGATGATGACCAGCTCACTTTAAAGACCGAATTCGACAAGAAAAAGTCATAAGACGGATGAAATAATTATGTTTATTATGAAAAACAGTGAAGTTGTCATGATGTTGGTTGGTGGTGTGTTGGACCCAGAGGCAGAGAGGAAGAGGCAGAAGCTGACTTAATGATTTAATGAAAAAAAAAAAAAGGTTGAAAAAATGCTGAACCACTTACAAAAATACACAAACCAGGCTAACAACAAATAAATAAATGCAAAGGAACATCCAACCAGGAGACATGAGGAAAATATTAGGAAGTCACAAGGGACTCATGTGAGCAGACATGAGGATCCAGCAAGTCGTGGGTGAGACTGAGGAGGTTAAATACTGGGGAGTTGTGAGCGTGACAAAAGACCTGAGCTGATGAGTTAATTGATTTCAGGTGCCAGAAGTTAGAGTAGGAGTCAGGCTGGGGAGGGAGAGAGAAAGTGGCACAGGAGAACAGGAAATAATACTGACACTAACTTCGACTAAAGAAACATGATAACCCGGAACAAAAAATAACTGACACTGAAGAGTGACTAGACCTGGAGTAAAAATAAAAAAAAATAACATGACTATAAACACTACAAGGGGCTGAAATTATGGGAAACCATAATCAGGCCAAATCTAACAAAATAAAAAAATGTCAAATAATGAAACCAGAATGACCAACAAGGGTGAAACAAAAGTGGTGGTGGCATGGCAGCCACCGGGCAGCTGTGGCTACTGCCAGTAGCTTGCTGCCATCAGCATATGAGTGTGTGTGAATGTGTAAATGACTGAATGTGGTGTGAAGTGAATGTAACATTCACCGTTTGAAAGGAAACACTCTCCTATATCCGCCGGACCATAAAACAGCGCACAGCACCGAACTGTGCCACACCACCCAGTGGAAACGAGGCTTACATCAAATTAGGATAAACATCTGTGATTATGGTGAGAAAAACTATAATAAACATGAGATAGAGGGGAAATTAGCATGGACATCGGAGGTCAAGAGGTGAAAACAGGATGAACGTCTGTTCACACGCTGTCAGGTCTGAATGAACATGTTATGAAAGAAAGTGAGAAAAGATGAGAAATCTGATGTCATATGAGGAGAGAAAGATGATAAGCTTATGTCTTAAACTAGAAACACCATGATTAGGTGATGTCATAATAGAATGAACAGCTGATGTGTAAAGTCACATTTAATTTATTGTTATTATTTTTACATATTTAAATTACACACTTTTACTCAAAATAACGCACATATCTCTGTTATTATTCACTCCCATATGTAGCATGAAGGCGGACTTATTGATGTAAATACAATACGGTGTTACTCTTTCCGCGCGTTTAAATTAAGACACACGTAACTCAATATGCACATTGATATTCCAGGGAATCCAATATTACAACACAGAATATTTCACTGACTTGACCAGCCCTATCTGCTGAGTAAATAAAATACACAAAAAAGACAAACAAACATCTCAGTGTAGGATTACAGTCGCTTAATCTGACCTGACAACAACGTTTCCCCGAGCGTTTATTCCTGCAGCCCTGAGTCCGGGGAAATACTGACCCCTGTTGGCAAATCACTGACAGTGACAGGTAATGAATGACAGGATACCTTAGATTTTTATGCTCCAACACGAAAACATGCGCCATATAAAGAACCCGCAACATCAAAACAGAAATAATATATAAACTATATCCGAATATATATTATCTAACTATATTTACAGAAACGTTTATGCTGACATCTATGTATCATTAAATTAGTGGATTTTTTTTTTTTAGCTCTCATAAGGTATAAAAATTTTTTATTAAAATTGAAAACAAAGAAGACAGGACAAAAATAATGGAAGAAAGGAAGACCTGTGGTTTTATAAAACCTAAAGGAAAAACTTGAGAATTAAGAAGTTCAGAGAGAATAGACAATCATGTCCAAGATTTGGACACACTATTCATTTTAGGAAAACACTACAATTTTAAGTATGAGTACTGTGGAGATGATAATGCAGCATGTTATGCTACAGGCATCACAATGAGGACGAAAGGAGACAAATAATTCAAACAGGTTTAAAGGAAAGGGAAAGGAGTAGAGAAGGTATAACAATATCAAGATTTAGAATTGGACACACACTGGGTGGATCTGCATGCTCTTTAAAATAGGGGGAAAATAACACAGGAAATTGCGACTTGTGATGAGGAAGAGACAGTTTATCATGTTATGTTAAATGCTTCCTTATCACTGTTACAGATATGTGAAACAGAAAGGTTTATTCTTATTCTAAACCTTGAAAAACTTTTAAATAAGATTGTCAGGAAAGTTGGGGGAGGGGAATAAATGCTATCAAAACAGAAATAGCATATGGCGGTTTTCTAGATCCACTGGGTTATTTGGAGGAATTTAATTAATTAATTAACATTTTTTGAATTATTTGTATCAGAATCCCGAGTCACACTCCTTACCAGTTGGCGGCGGTAATGCACCATTACGTGTCTTGCCAGTCGTCAATAACTACCACAAGAAGAAGCAGCGACAACAGAAGAAGAAGAAGTTGACTAGTGGCAATAACGATAAAGGTAAAATAGTTTAGATTCAATCTAAACGGAAGAACTATTCCCCTCATAACCTGCTAAGACTATTTTGTTGCGTTTCCCTATCTTTAGATCCAGTGAGAAGAACCGGCGAGGATGAAGCCGCCCCCTCGGAACCGAACTAAACGAGAGTTGAGCTCTTGGACAGAGACGCCGAAGTCCCGCCGGAAAACGGGCTGTAAGTGGGAACGGCCTGAGCTGAAGAAGCTTCTGAAAGCCCTGAAAGCTCTCAGCCAGACCACCAGAGGCCTACAGGAGATTGACTATGCCGTCCTGAAGAAAGACATTCCTACTCGGTCCATTTCAGAGGTAACCCCGAGACGAGTCTGATAACCAGGGGTGAAAGTAGTTTTAAATTCTTGGGGGTACTATGACAAAAGTACACACCCACACACACACACGTATATATATATATATACGTGTGTGTGTGTACTTTTGTCACATATAGAGACAGGTACTGCGTACCCCCGCTAAATCTTTTACGGGTACGCAGTACCTAACGGTACCCGCCTACTTTCACCCCTGCTGACAACAGAACCCTTCCGAAAACCTTTAGCTTTTTGTGGTTTTGACTCGGATAGTTCAGTTGTTGTGTGTTCAGCAACAACTCTTAGCAGCTGAGAAGGGGGCTAATGCAGTCCTATGAAAGAGATTTTACTTTTTCTTTTGTTTTGGCTCACTTATGTTTCAGAAGATCCTAAAATTTAATGCTGGATAAAGATAACATGAGTAAATACAGAAAGTAGTTAAATGGTAAATGATAATTTAATGATAGTGGAACAAAGCTACCCAAACCTCGCAGCCCCTTTGGGGGTAAAGTTATTGACCCGTTGGTATATCATGTATTAAATGTGATTAAACTAGAGTTATTTTGAAAACTGAGTTATTTTTAGTGAGAAGGACTTAGTAAGGAAGACAGAATGGGCTCTGGGAGATTGCTAAGGCCAAAACCACTTCCGACTCAAAGGAACATTAAAGCCCATCTCACATTTACCTAAAGACCTGGAAAATAGATTTTTATTTCTGCCAAAGCAATTCAAGTCAATTGCGCTTCTAAATTACGAAAAGACCTGAATGTTATTAATGCATACAACCCTTGTGCATTAATAATATTTCCATGTGTTTGACATCATTAGAAAGCTTTCAGAATTATGTAAATAGCTCAAAATGCTCTCTGGATAATTGTTCATGACAACAAGTGAGTTAAGAAACTAGTATTTTCATTTCAGGTTGTCTTTATTAAGATGCTGTGTTATTGTGGGGCAATTTCAAGTTAGGTGGTCCGTGAGTGTTTGTTACATGGGTTAAGGGATCCTCAGCCTGAAAAGCTTTGAGAAACATTGGTATAAGACACTTTGTGTTTGTATCGTATAGAAAAAAAATCTAAAGGTCTCCATGGATTTTATTTGCTATTCAATTAAATAAATGTCAGTGCTCCATATTTAAAGGCAACACATTCAGCGCTGGCAACAGTTGAATCCTACAGACAATAGTGGAATATAATGCAGAACGATAGTAGAGTGGAACGTGTGGACGCTACGCTACACTTTTATTAAAAGATACTTTGGGGTCAAATCTACTCAAACTGTTTTTTATTTAGAGTAATCTAGCTCTATGAAGAGTTTAATAATGGGGGTTTTGTTCAAAATTGATAAACAGAAAAAAAAAAATACTTTCATGATTTTCACAGATTTTAAAACCTGAGCGTTTATACTAGATGCCTGTTGGTCACAGATATGTCAGACCAACAGAAGCCATTGAAACATACCTCCAGGTATCCCTTCAAATATACCACTAGGTGGCGGTGCTAGAACATTTTTTTTCTTTGAGTTTGGACAGTTTATGTTTCTGTTCCACCCCCTATAAAATAAAAAGAGCTGCCATTTAAAATACTTGAAGCTGAACGTGCAACAAGTGAATATGATTTGGTTAGTGCTGACTGTATTTTTTTTATGTTATACTGATGTTAAGAATTTGGGATGTTTGTTTTCATATTAGTGATGTTTTAAATGGCTTTCAAAGACTTGGCCCTCTGACCTTTTCACCCCGGAGGCTGCTGCTGGCCACACGCCAGAACCCGGCATCCCAGTCAGTAAGAGTAACCCCCCCCCACCCCCCGACTCCCCAATTCATCTCATATCCCAGCACTAATACCAGTGTGAACAGAACCAAACCAGTCGGCTTTTGTTTGTGGGCTCATGTGTCTAAATTTCTACCAATTGATGGGGCGGGAGAATCAAATATCGATGCTGCAGTGGCACCCACATACAGAGGCCTCAGTCACAGGTTCCAGTCCTGTGTTTTTCATAGACCATTATAATGCATCTGATTATTCTACCAAAATAAAATGAGTGTGAAAAGTCAGCACAGAATCTAATCCTGTGAGGTGTGTTGTCCTGCGTCGCAGATCAGTGCTATGGTGGACTCTCTGAAAAACAAGACCATGTCATCGGCACGGTTCCAGCTGCGTATGAAGAACTGGGAGGAGAAGCAGTTCAGCAGGCCTATTGAAGAGTGGACACACATGGCCTCCACTCTTGCTGGAACCCTTGAGAAAGTCATATCTGCTGCCTTCTCTCAGGTATGGTAGAACAAGAGCAATGGAGTGATCGGTCAACCTAAATATGAGTGACTTGTGCCCCTTGAGGTCATAGCACCATAGACTAACAAAAGAACCAAAGGGGCATTCAGCTGAAAAATGCACAAGACGTGTGTGGCAGATTTCACTGAGTTTGACCCTGACCCAAATGAGTTTGATCATTGCTTAAAGTCCTTCAAACAATGATCTATTGCTTAAAGGACTTTAAGTATAAGCAAAGTTGTTAAAATTATGTCCCGTTCACAGTATGTTATCTTTATCAGAACCGACATATTTCTACGATCAGGCGAACACTGGGAGACTATTCTGTCTTTTGGTTTATGTGCGTGGACAGACTCGTGATGCTGCATCTGCCTTCGCAGAGGTTCATGTATCGGACCACACAGGCATGAGCCGGTAAACCACGATTTGAAAAAGTCATGTCACTCCGGTCCGTAAGAGTGACTTCCCATCATACCGTTCTTTCAGCATAAGCATCTTTTTTTTCTCGTCAATGTAAATACGTCCGGCTGTATGTAGCTACAGTATCGGGACCCCGATACTGTAGCCAAACACCCCGGTGTTTGGGGAGTGGGGAGGAAGTAGGTCTCCCTACATGCAAAACGTTCTTACTGACAGTGGATGTTAAAGAAGGAACGCATCTAACGTAGCGCATCTAGAAGAGCATCACCCACTCTATTTGCTAAATTCAAGGTAAAGTTTATGCTGTCTTGAAAAGAACGATCTGTTTTTACATTTCATCTTTCAAGAAGCCCTGTCAGAACACGCACTGACCGGTTATATGGAAAAAAAACCCAAACTGTTTTGATTCTTGTCTGATTTTAAGAAAACCTCTCACAAAACTAAACCAGTGAATATCCCACCATCCTTTCTTTTCCTTTTCCTTCAGATGCTGGTTGTGTCATCGACAGAGCCCTGCCCTCTGAGGTACTGTGACCCCAAGCAGGACCCCAGGCCCACTGTTGGTTGTAGACCAGTGCCTTGCATGCCAGTGAAAGGTATGTGGATTCATGCATTCACTCTCCACAACAGACGTGTAAAAGATCTGCACACCTCGTCTTAAACGTTGACAGGATGTTTTTTTATTTTTTTACTTCACTGCTGAATCAACCATGTATAATCGACCATTAAACTTTCATCATAAAAAAGATATGAAGAGTTCATAGAATTTATTTTTTTATTTTTATTAGCCACTGTAAGAACACAATAAAAATCGTGTTGTTGATGTCAAAAACCTTTTGGTTGTGCTCTTATGTCATGGAACCTGTAAACGTCTCCATTTTTATGTTTTAATGTTGAAGCTCTGGACCTGAACATCATGACTGTAAACATTATGAACAATAAACTCTAAGCTGTTCCAGGAGAAGACCTTGAATTGACCGCTGCTGCCTGCCAGAGGGTCAAATGCTGAAAAAAAAAAAAAGATCCGATAAAGCTTTATTACTAGTAAAGTCATCCAATAGTAAGATTTGTGCAACTGGAAAAGCAGGTTTTCACGCTTCACCTTCTGCGTTCTGTGGGTTAAAAGGCTGTTGACTTGCTGGTTGTTTTATGTGGAACAATTTTATTACTAGCAGAGCTACAACACCTATAAAAAATATTCACCCCCTTAGATATTTTAACCTTTTCTGCTTTTGCAAACGTATCATAATTAACAAACTTTTTTACCTTTTAAAAACAAAAAAAGAAAAAAAAACTTCTGGTCAGAGGGTAAACTGATTTCCACAAAGTGACTAATAAAAATATGCAACACAAACAAGTGACTGCATCAGAGGTTGCGCTAGATATTTTTGATAACTCATTCCCTGTGAAAACACAAGCTTACCAAGTGTCTTTGGCCTAGTTTCTAGTGCAAATATCTTATTACACTGGAAATGAGACAAACCAATTTAAAAGTAATGTTTCAACAAGATACAGGAGCCGGTTTGAAGTAAATAATTCTTTAATATTGGTGAAAAAGTTCTAGTTCTATTGGCAGATAAATTAACTTATAACATGAGAAAATGTCTTGTTATAAGTTAAATAATCCTCCAATGGAGCAAGAACTTTTTCATCAATATTAAGGAATTATTTACTTAAAACCAGCTCCTGTATCTTGCTAAAAAAGTTTCTTTTAAGTTAGTTTTGTGTTATTTCAAGTGTAGGTGTAAACTCCACTGTCCTGCAACTTCTAGATGTGCCTCTGCTGCTTTGAAGGTAAACTTTACACCTTAAATTCACAACAGTACCAGTTTAGACTGAGCAACTTGCTAAATCTGTGTTGTGTGACATTAAAACATGCCTGGCTGCAGCTGCATCGATGGTTGCTCTCCTTCTCTTCAGTGTTTCTGTTAGCTTCTGCTAATGGAGCTTCACTACGTTACACCGGCTGGTGACGTTGCTGTGATTCACTTGTCTGGTGTCTGATTTTCAAATGTTTTATGTTTTATTGAGGATTTTTGTACATATATTTTTTGGCAGTGCTGTGATCATGTCAAAGCAGCAACTTATATTAGAAAGTGTTTTAATGTCCGTCCGGATGCTGCCCACTTCCACGGAAGGATAACAGAATAAGCATGTGATTACTAAAATCACGATACCCTCACTGTGTATCCCTCTGAAAAATGAACCCATTTAAATAATAATAACTAATTTTTTCCATGGGTGATACCACGATAGACAGCGTTCATTTTCTACAGTTAACATCGGTGTCGTATTTATGTTTTTAATTAGATTTGATATATTTATTTCTTCAATATTATTTTTCATGTCAGTGTTAATGTCGTGAGGCTGAAGTGACTCCATGACACTTTCAGTTCGACTCATTAGAATTTTATTAAGAACCAGCTTTGTTCTAACAGTCACCCCAGCAACCACACATAAACAATGAAATGAAGTGACTGTAAAGTTCTGACCCAGCTGTGGTTTCTCTTCTTTCTTCTAGTCTATAAGCAAAGGCTGTGAATACACGCGTAAAAATACACACATAAAATTGCAACGTTTTTAAATGTATTTTTTAAATAAATGTAAAAAACACAAAAAAAAATGCCACATCTTTATAATGAGCTATTTGTCTGTGGAATTTTGAAGAAAAGATATCCCTTCAGTACAATTTGGAATAAAGCTGTAACATGGAGTGTGGAAAAAGTCAAGAGCTGTGTTCATATTAAATGCCTTTATTGTCTGTCATATGATTTGGTTTAGATGGTTGTTCATCCTAAATAAAGTTTGAATAAGAAGTCTCTCTCTCTCTCTCTGTCTCTCTGTCTCTCGGCCCAGGTGAGCGTCCCTCTGCCATGTTGCTCATCGCTCCAGCTCCAGCCAGGTCAGGGAGCAGGAGACTCCCAGCACCATCTCAGGCTGTTAGAGTTCAAACCAGGAAGATCCTTCCACGTCCGAATCAGCCAGCTGTTCCTTCCACAGTCTCACTCTCCAACACAGCCGCTGGGCTGCCTGCTACGTTTGGGCAATCAAGTAAACATGCTGCGGTAGACAGCCCAGAGACAGTTGGCGTTAACTTTGCTGTGGACTTTGAAAAGATCTACAAGTTCCTGAGTGTTGTCCAAAACCCCAGTGAGGATTATAATCTAACGCCCATGGGTGAGTCAGCGATGCACCGTTTAGCATATGCTAAGGTCCTCCTTACACCATCTGATGACTAAAGGGAAACTTTGTGTTGCTCTGAAAACGTCAGTGACATTAAGATTACAATACTCTGACAAACCTCTAGGTTTAATTGGTTTGTACTAACTGCCACATTTAGTTAGCTTTTGAAATATTCATGCAGGTACAGACATTCAGGAAAAACTAAGAGAAAATATGGAGTTCTGTTTAATATTCCGTGTTTTTTCTTTTTTTTCTTTTTTTTAATGGTACAAAACAGTGGTGACCTACATGTTGTTCTTGGCTAAGCTATTTGAAGCTAATGAAAATCAACAAACTTCACTCAAATTCTAAAATGGTTGTGCTGATTATGGGTATAAATCAGCTGCTTTATCACAATTTGATATTTTATGGTTTTGTTTGATAAACAAGAGTTTCTTGGATTCACAAGTCTGCAGTCAATACGATGTGATATCATATGTCCATCTAATACAGTCATCTCTGTAAATATCAACTTACAAAAACAACCCAAATATGACTTGACCATTTTATTTGTAGGTTATTACAGGGCATCAGGCATTAACATTTAAAAAAGCATTTTCATAAAAAATAAAAAAAATCACCTGTTTAACCCAGTCTCACGTTTTGTACTTTTTAAATCTGCTAATTTAACGTAACCTTGACGACCTTTCAGTCATAAAAAAACAAACAGAATAGACACAGAGATTTAATACATTCGCATAAAAAGTCCAATTTAATAACATTTTTCTATACACTTTGAAGCAGAATTTAAACGCTCATCCTTTTGTTCTCAAGCAAAACAGTCAAAAAGAACTTCATCAAAGACACCAGTTGGCCTGCTCTTCAAATGCAGTCATACTGCATCATGTTAAAGATGACTGTGGATCAACATTTTTACGTTGATTCAATGTATCATTTAATATCGATGTGGATTGATGTGGTATTAAACATCTAGTGGGGATGTAATGAGTAAAACGATTTAATTAGACACCAAACGTATCTGTGTATGTGGAACAATTATGAGATTAATGCAGGAAGATTTATGAAAAACGAGAAATACTGAAAACACTGGAGGTTGTCCCGTTTTTAGGTCGACCGGTGTGAAACGGTATTTACCCCTTGACAAATTTTCTGTTTGTTTTTTTTTTTCATCCCTTAAATATTTAAGATCAGTAAATATAAGTACATTTAAAACTAGGCTGCAAGTCCTCATAAAGCAAACATATCATCCACTGATTCAAATACATATGAGAAGCAAAGTCATTGAAATGTGTCTGTCTGTAAAATGAGGTTGAACAATGTTATGTGTGTAATGTATTAACACAGTGTCACTTTGTACATAATGCATATGGCCCAGAACTGCATAGGCAGCAGTTGGTGTTGGTGAATTATTTCACTGCCATCCATTCTGCCCTTCTAAGCTTATTTGGTGCCATTTGTTGTTTAATGAAACATAGTCAAGTGGCTTTTCTTTTGCCAAAACCAGTGGATAACAGCCAGGAGCAACATTTCTAATAACACTATGTTGTAAACGAATATTTTAGTAATCGAATAATCTGTAGATTATTCTTACGATTAATCGGATAAAAAAAAAGAAAAGATAAAATAAAACATAACAGCAGTATTATTGTCGCATATCAATATCAGTCCAATTTTTCACATTTGAGCTTCCCTAACAATTACTTTTCTGTAGTTTAGAAAATTAACTTGTAACTCACTTTCTAAATTAACCTGAAGAAAAGTTATACAAAAATCTGAAATTATATTCAGTGTAATAATAAAGAGGCAGGCTATTTGTGAGCAGGCTATTATAAAAAAAATGTCTGTACTCCAGCTTTTTGTTTATGTATTCATCTTCAGTCAGTTTAATAGATGAATTCTCGCCTTGCCCAGCCGTTTATAGCGTTTGTGTTTATGTTGGTGACGGGATTTGACTCCTGCATTCGTCACACACAGAAACATCTACCAGCTATGTACCATCACGATGCGCTTCGCCACCCATTTGTTGCGACCGGGATGATATTAAATTTATTTTCCGGTATTTTTAGTAGAGCTACGCATCTAAAGCACAGCCGCCCGCCGTGTTCAGTGGATCCGCTCATTTGTATAAATAATTCTGCCGTGCTCATGATTCGCTCTGAACCAGCAGCTCCGGGAGGAGAAAAGCTGCCGGACTCCAGGCGTCTCTCCCGTCATTTTAATGATGTTTATTGGTCCCCCGAAAAACGACAAAACCCGAACATTATCACGAATCAATAAAATCCTCCCAGGCCGAGCTTGAAAACTGGACGTTATGCTGCCAGCACTTAGCTTTCGTCAACAACTCAGGCGGAAGTGAGAGCGCAAATAAAGTCCCGGCCGGAACACGGTGCGCTACGTAATAAAACATAATATAACGAGGCTTTGCAGATCTATTTTCCTCGAGGAATTTTAATAATCGAGGTACTGTAATCACTCGAGGAATCGTTTCCGCCCTATTCCATAGCTTGATAGATTTTGGAGTCTAGATTTTTCTTTGAACCCAAGGCAGAAAGACAGTTTTTAACTATTTTACAAGGTTTTCTCATGGATAAAGTAAAATCTCCTTTTTTTTTTTCCTTACAAAGAAATTCTGAGTGACAGAACATATTTTCAAAGACATTTTTATTTCAATCATCCCTTCCGAGAGTTGACCTTAATTCGAAGCCTAAAGCTGTAAAACATGCTCATAAGATGAGATGGTAGACCCTGGGGGGGCTGAAATTACGCTAAGAAGTGCATTGATTAAAAAAAAAAAAAAACTTCAAAAATCTTTATTTATTTTTCAGAACACTCCCTTGTGCAGTTAATTTTTTGATAAAATAAAATTGTAACATTGAAGACGTATTGTGAATTTATAACACCTGATGAAACTGGGGACTAAACCAAAGGGTGATGCACAGATACTGTTTCCCCGTTTAAGTTAGAAGTGCTTATATACACGTCAGTACCTTGATTTGGTTTAAAGCTAAACTGATTATTTAGGGAAGAGATATATGCACTCTATAAACTACGATAAGATAATGGCTACTGCAATCAGCCTACTGCAGTTTTTTCCAGTGTTGTTCTTAGCGACCAGGATAAGCAAAATCCGAAACGTTGGATGGAGAAGAGTGGTAACATTCTCCGTTCTTTTATTGGTTATCATAAAACCAATAAAACGGAGCACTAAAAAGAGTAATCGGGTTTAAAGTAGCATTTTGTTTTTCATTAACTTCTGCATGAATGTAATCTTAACCATAGGTTTCATTATATGGTAATCGGTTAGTCGCTCCATATGCCTCATGTCAGTATACACGAGGTCCATCAGCAGGTCAGAGTCGTCCTCACAAGGTACACTTTTTATCCACTTGACAATGAACTGTGAAGCTGTCTCCATAAAACTGTTATCTTATCTGCCCCAGAATCTCTCAGGCCTTCCCAAAGCTACCAGAACGTCACTCTGATCCATGGATCACCGTGGCAACATGTTGTTTACAGTCAAGCCTCATAATGGCTTCTTATGTATTAAGCAATGTACCATTTTATATTTACTAATGCAATTACTATATTGTCATACAAGGAACAAGCTTTATATACATTCACATGTAATAAAATCTTTAGGCAATCAAATGTTTCGGAAGTTAAATTCAAAAATCTTTTATTAATTCCCCCCAGTTAAATGTGTTTAACTTTTGATTCTTTGAAGAGCAGGCAGGTGGGATAGCAGATGACATCACCCCCATCTTACCTCTACCCACCAAAAACACACACACACACACGCCCGCACACACGAAAAACAACCCAGGAAAGATTTGTTGGCAAGAAAATATGGCACTGTAACATTTTTATGAAAAGAGAGTTGTTCAAAATGATATCATAATCCTAATAGTCAAATCAGTCTTTTCTTCTTTTTGTCTTCTGCCGTCCAGAAAGTGCGATAGTCTTGGACCTGCTGATGTCTCTCCCAGAAGAGCTTCATTATCTGGACTGCAAAAACCTGCAGAAACATCTGATCCAGGTAGATTCTGCTGTTTTTTTAGGAAAGCTATTCAACCTTAAACCTTTGGTTTTGGAAACGTTGCTGTCTGGGATTCCACTGGCAGACAGAAGCCTGCTGTTCACTTTCTTGTGCAAGAACACCGTGGATATGAAAAGTCTACACACCTGCTCAGATGCCAGGTTTTCATGATGTAAAAAAATGGCAGCAAGGTAAATAATTTCACAACGTTTTCCGCTTCGCAATTCAATTGACAATCTGAAAACTTTAAAGGGGAAACGTACATAAAATAATCTGGTTGCATAAATATGCGCACTCTTAAACTAGTACTTTGTTGCAGCACCTTTGGCTTTTATTACAGCGCTCCAAATCTGACAGATTGCGAGGGCATCGCCTGTACACGGCCCTCCTCAGATTCAGGTCTGGACTCTGGCTGGGCCATTCCAAAGCCTCTCTCTTGTCCCAGTGAAGCCGTTTTTTGATGATTTAGATTTGTGCTTTTGGGTCGCTGTCGTGCTGAAGGATGAAGTTCCTCTTCGTCTTTCTAACGGAAGGCTGACGATTTTGTGCCAACACTGACCAATATTTGGAACTGTTCATAATTCCCTTCAACTGAAGAAAAACAGCCCCATGATGCTGCCACCACCGTGCTTCACCATAGGTGTTCTTTTGGTGATAATCAGTGTTGTTTTTGCACCAAAGAGTTCAACCATGGCTTCATCAGACCATAGCACATGTTTCCTCCTTGAAGTTCACAGTGATGGATGGTTGACCTAACACTGACACTAACACTCGACCTTGGAATTCACCTTGAATATCCTTGGAGTTTGTTCTGGCTTCTTTAGTTGCCGTTCCTTCTCTTCAATCTATCACAGATTTTCTTCCTGCAACCATGACAACGCAAGTTGGCTACAGCCCTGTGGACCTTTAAACCTCTGAATGATATGTCACTGGAGCACGAATCTCCAGTCTAGAAGGTCTCTAGAAGGTCCTCTTCTCTTTACCTCTCACATGCTGGTCTGTCATTGTCTTTCTAAACTCCTGGGTCAGTTGTCTTCTTCTCTTCCTGTGGTCCATGTTCAGTGTGGTACATGACATGGTGTACGTCACCAAACAGCACACTGACTACTGGTCACCCTTTAACTATGCAGACGGACCTGAACACAAGCTTGAAAACAGTTGTAATGGTAATTAAATGACACCTTGGTCTAAGTACTTTCAATCTTCTCCAAAGCAATGTTTATTTAATTCTGGTCCTCTTGATTCAAATGACTGCATGTCACCAAGTGCTGCCAAAGCCTGTTAATCAGCTACTTATTCAAGTTAGGTGTGTGGAAAAGGTGAAACACCTAAAACACGCAGAACAGTGGACCCTGAGGACGATGTGAGGACAGTGGACCCTGAGGACGATGTGAGGACAGTGGACCCTGAGGACGATGTGAGGTCAGTGGACCCTGAGGACGATGTGAGGACAGTGGACCCTGAGGACGATGTGAGGACAGTGGACCCTGAGGACGATGTGAGGACAGTGGACCCTGAAGACGGTGGACCCTGAGGATGGTGTGAGGACAGTGGACCATGAGGACTAGGATTGAGAAACACTGCTCTAGATGAATTTGGTCCATGCTTGTTTCATTAGTTTATTTTTTAACGTTGAAACACAGTTCAGAAGCAATATCTGATTTTCATTGCCTAACTTTCACCACATTTTTATTTATTATTACTTTAAACGGTTTCGACTTACTTTGGGGACTATTTCTGGGCTTTTCGGTTATAACACCAACATTTTTTGTCCATGTGTAAATTTCTCCCTCCTGACCTTGTTTTAGATGCATCAGAGTCTCTCTGCTCCTGTCTGCTCCATGCCTGCAAAGCAGCTGATGTCAAAGCTGAAGAATGCGCGCCGTGTTGAGAGGGGGCCAGCTGCAGCTGCGGTTCCCAGCCAGAGATGCAACCAGGAGGCAGAAACTGCTGGCGCTGCCGACAGAGGAGCCACCTCTTCACGCCAGTCTGAGGATGCAGACGTGTCAGACTTCCTCCCACCTCTTAATCCGTTCCTGGTTCCACTGAGCTTGTTGATGCGAAAACAGAGTTCTGAATAAAACATTGTAAACTCTTTCACATGTGTGACCCTCAAAGATTAAGTGGGTGTAGAAAATTAATGCTTTTTCTTTTATTTAATGGCACATTTAATACTCATACGATGAAAAGTTTGGCTTTTTATGTGTTTACTGTTTTTGGTTTGAAGATATCTCTGTCAGACTGGTTATTTATTGTATATTTTTTTTCATTGTCGCCATAGCAGCTCAGTCATGACCATCTGCATTGTATCACTCTGCTTTTGTATTTTACACAAATTTTGAATAAATTTGAATTGTATTCAAGTTAGTCACATGCAAACTATTTACATATGTATGTTGTCGATTTAATTCAGACAGACATTATATTCAAAATCAACAGTTGGTAAAAAAAAACAAAAAACGGATGGTTTTTAAGCAAACCCAGATGGTGGCTTCAAGTCTCTGACTTTTCTACTATTCCTAAACTGGTCAGCAGTGGATTGAGTTTTCTGAAATGTTTTCTGTTGGCAGAGGTTTTGCTGATTTGAAATACTTACTCTTCTTGTTCATGATGAAGGAATGCCATTAAAACTTTAAAACATTTGACGTCCTTAAACGGCACATAACATTGTCACAATATTCGTGACAAGCTGCATCGATGAGCACTATAAAAGGCTAATCAAAGTCCCTTCTTTTTTTTTTAATTGCAGTGGAATGGCTGCATTATGCAACTGACATTGACTCATGTTTTTATCACACCGTTGCTCTACGGATCAATGTTCAGAGTTCTGTTCGTCTTGAATAAAATCCAAACTCCTAACACAGCACAATGAAAACCATCGTAAACACAAAATGCATTCGAGGACCACAAGTATTATATCCTCTCTACAGCAAACGCATCCATTCACTTGTACAAGGGGTTTCTTGATCACACATATTTAATGCTCCCAATATACATATTATTATTTAAACACACTACTAAAATAAAATGTTCACAGTCAGTGGAAACGTTTCCTCTTTCGGGAAAGTTAGAATGATCAAACATAGGGGCGTTTGCTGAATGTCAGAATGATGACAAAAGTTTTTTTTACTTTTCAAATTTCTATGTTTATTGCAGTCAGCAATAAAATATTTAATCACAGTTAATTGCATGAGTGTTCATAGCTAACGTGCAATTAAAGCTGAAATAGTACAGTAAGCTCAATTAATTTAAAGTAGATTTAAAAGTTTCTATCTAAAGAAACCCAGCAGATTGAATCGAGTCATAGACTTGCAGCGTTCACTCCTCCTGGATGAGAACGTAGAGACAATTACTTGTGTTGAGTTGTTGACCTTTCAGCAATCCCTCATACTGAGCATGCATGTAGCGACAGTGGAGAGGAAAAACTCCCCTTTAGCAGGAACCAGAGTCAGGCTCGGTACAATCAGTCGTCTGCCACAACCGTCTGGAGATTTGAGAAAACAGAGCCGAATGCACAAGAAGAAACAGATGAACTGATGTAGGAGTATTTTTGATGTTCATGAAAGTAAAAGGTTTAATATCAGGAGAGGCAGAACGGTTAGTTGATGGCACCATTGTCTCAGGAAGGAAGAGACAATGGTTCCATCCGGGAAGGAATCACAGCCAGACCAGATTGACCAGCGTCACCAGCAAGAACCACAGGTCAATCAGGGTTACAAGAGAAATTATATTCATATTCATAAACACACCCCACTTCCTCAAAAGTAAAGGTCACACGTCATAATTTTTGATTCAAGGGTTGCTAATTTCTCTGCTACAGGAGGAACCACAGGGTTGCCTTTGTAAAAAGAACTTAACAGTCTTTAACTTGAGTAGGACTGGATAATAAATAAATAAATATATTGACCCTTTGCACTCTGCGTTGAGCTGTCCAGAACTCCACCCATTCCGCCATGTCGGATGTCAAAACAACCAATGAGCTTCTTTAAAACTAGTCTTAAAACAAACGTCTGTAACCCAATATCGCTTGTATTCAGTTCATTTATTCTAAAACAAAAATCCAATAAATAATTATCAATATTAACTGATATGAAATGCTTATATAGTGATATGTTTTTCCGCCATATTGTCCTGCCCTAATCAGGAGAAAGAATATGAATAAATCCAGACAAAAGTGCACTGAATGTAATTAAACAATTACGTCCAGATTTATGTCCCTGAATAACATAAATCTTATGTTATGCAGCAGGTTATGTACATTTGAGGCATATAAATTCAGTTCATAGTCCCCAGACTTCAAAGGATATGTGTGTAAAGCACACATTTCCACAGAATATTTCTCATGTTCCATCCAGCCTCTAATTCACCATTTGCAAGACCAACAAACTGCTGACAGACATTAACAACATAGACTGGTTGTTAAATCTTGTTTTATCTCCAGTCACCCAAGCAATGACTTGGGGTTAATGTTCAACCCAACACTATTTTGAGATGACGCACACAGTCATGTGTCTTAGACACGAACATTACTTTCTTAAACCAGAACAAAAAAAGTGAGGATCTCTCTCACAGTAAGCTTTGCTTTACTACCTAAAATACTGTTGATTTAAAATATAATTTTTTCCATTCCACCAAAGTGTATGAAGCCACGACTTCTCCTCCTTGAGATTTGTGCAGTGACTTTAATTGTTAATAAAACTTACCATTCCCACATACCAATAAATAGCACATATGTGCTGGTGATTACTTGAACATTGGAAATGAGTGGAAAATTGGAACCGACCCAGAGGGATGTGTTGACAGGACATACTGGTTGATAAGGATTTATAGTCTGAGGAGAAATGATTTCATGAGGTTGTTTGTTGCCAATCCTTGGCCTGATGTTGCACATCATCAATGTTCAATGTCACAACTAAGATACCAGAGATAAGCAAGTAGGCACTCTTTTTTCTCTTATCCATCGTTCAAAATAAACCAACTTCAGCCGGACCTGAACTGTAACTTGTAAATGGAAATTAAAAATTTTTTTTGCAGAGTTCAATAGCTGTGAAACCGCACACTAAAATGACTCAAATAAAACAAGGTTGACCTTAGTCCTTTGGTTTGTGTATACATTTTTTAACAACGGTAAAATAAGATGAGAAAAAGCTAACAACTGTTTGTCATAAGGAGCCAGAAAAAAAGTTATTGCTCCCTTTGGCAATGACATTCTGGGGCTTATCAGGACCAATCAGTTACAGCTTATTTAGAATTATTTAATCAAAAATAATTAATTTAGAAGTATGTCTTCAGGACAAAGGCCATAACAGGGTCCAGGGTCAGTCCTACAGGGACATTGGCCCTAGCTGGGCCAATAATATCCCTGTAGTCTAGAACCATCATGTGTGAAAGAGCTAACAGAAATGTTTTGTCCTCGGCTGGTGGCGTCATGAGCTGACACTAAAGGGAATAAATTCAGCTGCAAAGTATCAGGATGAGTGGAAATTATGGTAAGATTAATGCAATAAACGTGTAACATGTTCAGAGTTCATTGCTCTTTTCTCAGCACTAAAACTTGAGACTTTATGGAGGAGTAGCATGATGTTAGAAAAAAACACTAGAATTACACCAAAAATAATGGTGGCCTGTAAAATGACATTGTTTTTGCATAAAAAAAAAAATAATATTGATAATAATAAATACTAGTAGAATAAAACTGAAAATTTAAAAAGTTAGAACAGTTAGACAGCGGAAAAATGTAAGCAATTATTTAAAAAAATGATTAGACTCGTCTTCACTAATTAATATATTGGACATTTGTTGTCAAAAGTGTGAAAATTCTCAACATCATGATTGTTACAAGGCTTATGTTATTCAGTCTGACATAAAACTGTCATGAAGCGAGGGTGAGAAAGAACGCAGAGATCCAGGTAAGAGCGAAAAAACGGTGATATAATGAAAAATATGCAGCTCAAAACAGCCCCAGAAGCAGGCAGCACGGTGAGCGGAAAGCTAAAGCTAACACTTAGCAACTACTTTAACGAGACTGCCAAACGGGAGCTGAGGCCGACACAGGACTACACGGTTCTAATGTGACGACGACCCACAAGACAACTCCAGAACAAACCAGACAAGAACCCGACAAGAGACGGAGACAGCAGGTGACCTTAAATACACAGAAGGCAACCAGGGAACAAGACAGGACCAAAAATAAACCCAGAGAAACTCAAATCACAACAAAAACACGCATAGTAATCCTACAGAGTTCTGTGCGATGATTTGTGTACAAAACTGCAGTTTTGTTCACAAACTGCGTTTGTGTAAATTCCTTTTATAGTTGCTGTTTTCAAATAACCCTATAAGGAGTGAACACTATGGGACTTGGTGGTAGCCAGACGTCTGGCTACTTGCCAGCCAGCAATATTCTCTTCGATGACCATAGCATATGGTCCTACTATGGGCAAAATTATGTATTTGAATAAACACTGAAAAGACATGTCTAGCAGAGGTTCTTTGACATCCACGTTCACTTCAAGATGTGAATTGTGATACAGTGGCCATCTCTCCCAAGATGAGCATCTCTCTGAGTAGTAAAAGGTAAATTGTTTTTTAAACATGTTTTCTCTCCTCCTTGCAGGTTGAGGCCCTTCATTTTTACTTTTGAAACAACACAATGTGCAAATATCTGGTATGTCGTGTACTTTCTCACACTGTGTTAATAATCACAGTCGGCCACCACAGTCAAAAATTGAAAGCCATTTTTTGATCCCAGTCCAGCCCTGGATGGGTGGGAATTATGGGGAAATGAATGCAATAAACTTGTGACATGCTCAGCATTTTTATAACATGTTCATTGCTCTTTCCTCGGCACTAAAATCTCAAACACTGCGTAACACCTGGACAAGGGGTGGGACCATTGTCCTTACAAGTTAGTCTTCTGAAGTCAGTCACGTTATCAGTGTCCTCTGATATGTGATCACTTCATGTTGGAAACACCAGGATTTAAGATCCAAGATATTCAATAGTCGTCTTTGATACTTCGAGGAATATATTTGGACAATGGCATTTTCTTTACGCGTGTTGATGATTTTGGCTTTAATCATTGGCTTTTGTTCATCTGATGGTAAGATTACTTCACTTACATTTTATGTAATTCCTTAGTTTATGTTTGTTCAAGATTTTAAGAAAGAACGTCATTGATACAATATAATTAATATGGAAAAACTTCTCTGAAACCTTTAGCGATACATCAACAGATTAGTCATCCAATCAATATAAATGTTTGACGAAGTGTGGAGAAATGTTCCAAGTTTTATTTTTATTTTCTATTGGTAGATAGAAATGACTCTGCTTATCATTTCGGTGTCATGGGGCTGAGTAGACTTTGAACAAGTTGCCAGTCCATTGTAGCGCTGTAAAATATTCAGAAGAAATTTAGATGAAAAAAAAACTATGTCGGGAAATAGTAATTTTAGAACCAGGTGTTTTTAGAACAGCTTTCTGAAAGCATATTCTGATATCAATATGTTTATTTTCAGAATATGGTGAAAAATAAATTTTCCAGGCTGTTAACCATGGAAAACAAAACGAAACTAAATCACCAATAAATGAGTGTAAGGTGGAGAATAACCATTAAAGAAAATGACTTATCCCAAAGTAGATAGATAGATAGATAGATAGATAGATAGATAGATAGATAGATAGATAGATAGATAGATAGATAGATAGAT